>APFE031441508.1:0-13417 GCA_000404065.3 Pinus taeda
TTGAGTTTTGAGAGAGTTGTGATTCACAATGTTAAGTATAGAAGATATGACACTTGAACGAAGACAAGCATAGTAGAGGTATTAGACTCTATTATAAGCTTACCTGCATATTATAAGGGACTTGGTTGGCTTTTTTATAATTTTATAAACAAGTTCCATGTCATGGAAATGTGAAAAAGAACAGTGATATTGCCACCATGTGGCTCTTGTCATATATGGTTTTATACTTTTTCAAAAAATTCTATAAGACTTCACAATGCTAAGATTCACTAGGACTTTACAAAGTTTTATTATTTAGTGAAAGAATTACCAAGATATTACAAGATTTTATAATTGAATAAAATATTCGCCATGCCTGGTGAGAGTTTCGCCAAAAAATTATATATACATATTATATTATTGATAAAATCGCCTTCCATTTTTCCTAATACCATGGAGATTCGCCCATTTTATTATATTTATAAATTTAGGGGGGGTTCTTAAAATTTTCCCTGACCCCAACATGAACCTGCAATAGAAATTAGCAAGACCCAGAAAGTTGTGGAGCTCTGTTAGAGTGGTTGGGGCTGGCCAATCCTGAATGACTTGTATCTTGGTTGGGTCCACATGCATGCCCTGATCATTAATGATGTAACCTAGATATTGAACCTGGGTCATGCCAAAATTGCATTTCTCCAAAGTGACACACAACTTGTGTTGTCACAGGGTTTGAAGGACATGTTGAATATGGTGGAGGTGTTTTTCCCAACTCTGGATAAAGATCAATATGTCATCTAAATACACCACCAAGAATGCATTGGTGAAGGGTCACAAGATGTCGTCCATCAATCTCATGAAGGTTGCGAGGGAATTCGTTATCCGAAAGACAGTCTTCCACACATCGGAGGGTTCGATAGGCACCTAGTCATAACCGAACTTCAAGTCAACCTTGCTAAAATATTTGGCCCCCTTGAGCTAGCCAAGAAGGTCATCAATCTATGGGATTGGGTACCTATTTTGAACAATAATCTTGTTTAGTGTGCAATAGTCAATACAAAGTTTCTAGGTCATGTCCTTCTTCTGTACCAATACAATAGGGCTCCCACAAGGTGATGAGCTTGGGACAATTTTCCTTTTTTGCAACAACTCCTTAATCTACCTCTTGATATCACCATTCTCCATAATAGAGCATCGATAAGTGCATTGGTTAGCAGCACACCTGAGGTCAAATCAATGGAATGCTTAACCTGACATTATAGAGGTACCCCTGTAGGTGAGGCAAAAATGTCGTTGTACTCCTCCATGACCTTGTCCATTTATTGCTTCTATGTGGAGGAGCCCTGTCTAGAAGCCATGGCCACAACCTTCTTCTTGCCCTGAGGGAGAATCATAAGGAAAACAAATTTCATGGATTGGAAAATGATCTTACTGCATTTCTTTGCAGCAATCAAAGAGATGGTGGTCGTCGGTGCTACATTTGGTATCTTGTACAACTTATTGCCAAAAGTAATAATCACAGAGTGAGGTATAGACTCATATATAACATGTCACTTCCACAAGTATGGTTGCCCTAATAATACATCACAAATTTCAAGATGGGCAACATCACACAGTACCTCATCTGTGAAGGGCTTCATGTTGTAGGGAGGGTGACATTGCTGGCTAACGCGAAGATCTTGTCCTTGGTGAAGACATCCAATGGTGTATGGCTACAGATGTGATGAATTCGATAGGCCCAACCACTTCATGACCTCCATTGAAATGAAGCTCTTTTGGTTGTCGTCGTCAACAATGAACTACAACAAAGAACCATTCACCCACATTTGTGAGTGGAAGAGGCGTTCCCCTCCTCTGGATCTTTAGGCTTATTCTTCTAGATCTTAGTGGTGGCCATGGTCGCACTCGGTTTTGCGTCAATGATCTGCTTCCCTTTTTAATTCCCCTTTTTTAGTTCCAACTCAAGGTCAAAAGATGTGTCTGATTTGGAAACCTTCAGCTAAGCCACCAATGACTGCTTGACCCGACACTCACTTGTAATGTGAGTGGAGCTCTTATGGAACTCACACCATTTCCTTGTGTCATTCTTTGTCTTTGTGGTGTTGTTCATTCCTTGTGGCCTTTGTGGGTTGTGTTGGGTCACCCCACCTTTGCTTTGTCCTTTTCTCTATGGTTTGGGGGTGCCTTTTCCTTACTTCAGATTCACAAATCCAAAGTCTTGCTTCTTTTGTTTAAACTTCTGCTCAATCTTTACTGCTCTTATACCACTGATCCGAACTTATGCCTTCGAACTATGTTACAATGAGGCTCAAAGGCTCATTTATTATTAAGAAACATTGGAAAACCCTAAAAATCCAAAAACATAACTCTAGGAGATGAAGTGCCAAAATTGTCAACCTCGTTTGGGTAAATTGGTACATCAACTTCCCGGGCTCATAACTTTGGCATACGATCTGTGTTTCACTATCATAATACCTAATTTCTAAGATCTCACTGAAAGCAAACCAACTAAATAGTTTAAAACTTTTTTGGTCTCTCCATTTCACCTAAAAAAGTCTTTTAGTCACTCAAAATGGCTTCAGAAGTTTTGGACCTAAAAAACTACCAAAAATAGTAAGTTGTGCTACAATTAAGGAAACTGAAAAGAAACAATGGTGGGTATCTATGGTGAAGTAAAATTCTAAGTGTTAACACAAACAAATCCTCTAGCCTGAGAGCGGGTCTAGCCACAAGAAAAACATTCTATGGATGGTTTCCTTAGGTTAGAACCAATTAAGAGGACCTACCTCTTAGTACGCTTATCCTGTTTGGTTATGGCCTTGCTTCCTCGCTCCAACTATTTCCCATTTCCTTCTTCAAGCACCTGAAACAAGTAAACAACCGCAAACAACAATTGTGATAATAGACAAATTGTATTCAACCTACTTAAAAACTCAAGAAGCGTTAAGCCATAAACATGTGAGATGACATATTATGTAGGAAATCAATCAATAGTTGCATATATATTAAATCAAGAAGAGATTACAACCGTTGTCTTGCCGTTGTTGTTCTCCTCTGACAAATTCAGGTTCCCACAGACTTCTGCTAGTATTCCATGATGGCCTCAATAATGGTAGTTTTAAGGCTCTTCCCTTTAGTTTTCACACTAAACCAAATTCACACTTCTCCCTCACACACAACCAGAGAACTACAACTATGAATAATTTGTTGATTACTCCACAATCAAAACTTTAACCAGAGCCTATTTATAACTAGCTTGTGCTTGGGAAAAAGGGAGGTTTATATAGCATGGATGGAAGGGAGATGGTTCCTCTTCTCATGGGAAAAGGTCTTATCTCTTGAGGTAGTTTGATCCTAATAGGGGAAAGGAGCTCAAACTGACCTCCTTGACTCCATCCGGCCCAGCCATTTACCAGACTTTAGTTATGAAGCTTCTAGAGCTGGAAGCTTCGACTCCTTATTTAAAAAACTTTCCAAAAGAGGATCGATGCAACTGGAACAAGGATCAATCACTCCGGTTGGCACTAGGGACAGTTGTAATCCCTGCATATCAACACGAGGAGGACATGGGTCATTAGCGCTAGTCTTGTAAACTACGAAAAATAGAATATTTTTGGGAAATGATAAAAAACCAAATTGTTCTTCTCATGAAGAGGGACACAATGGGAGTTTCTTCATGAAGGGAAAGCATGTGGGGTTCACTGTAGAGGTCCTCCAGGATCATGGAATGGGGAGTACAAAGACAGTGACAAAATGATGTGTAACCGATGCCCCCTAAAGCGTGAAGGCCGAACTAGAGTGAGGGGTGAAACGCTTTATGAATTAGTGCGCGAAACCGAAGTCTATCTTCGGAAAACCTGCAAGAAAGTACAAATACATATACATTACTGAAAACTCTGTCAAATGATACATGAATCATGGTTTGGCTGCAGCCATCGAGAGAATGATCATGTAAATGGATCCAAGCATAGGCACAACCATCCGATAAAGAGGATCATATCGAAACCAATGTATGGTCTTAGCCATCTAGTAATGAGAAGGATCACGTATGACTACTCATGGTAAGGTCGCGACCATCCATCTAAAAGAGACATGCATATCATCACAATCATGTCACACTAGCTCGCAACCTAGACTTTAGTAAGCTAAGCCCAGGGTCTTGTGCTCCAGCATGACCCGATCAAAGTACAGATCCTAACATGTGGAGTCGAATATGATAGAAAAATCACTTGATTACCAGCCAATGATGTAAATTGTTAACGAGTGCGAGAGAAACCACCAATAATGACAATGGTTCTCAAGGTACTACCAATGCAATTCATGGAATTTGAATAAAGGAACTAAAGTTGAACACCCGTGAAATCACCCATTTGAAAGCCAATGATGTGAACTTGTCATCAAGTGTGAAGAACTTGCCATCAGGGCATGCAAGCTCTAAGGTATTGGAAGTGAGTCTCTCAGTCAACTTCCTGGATAATGAGCTAAAGTTGACAAGATGTGACCATGTCGAAGGAGGGCCATGATGTATCCCGCATCGTTGACACAAGACAAAGGGATGCAAAATGATTTTGGATGATATAGAGAATCAGGGGTAAGTGTAACTTTAGAAGGACAACTCTTGAACATATCAGTGACACGACTGGAAGTTTAGTAGCTTTTGGATCCATAGGATTGGTGGTCATGATGATGTGACAGAGATCAAATGGAAGGAAAAAATAAATGGCCCAACCCAGGAAGGTCAAAGATGAAGTGACGATATCCCAACTCAACATGAAGCTGAAAGTGTCATGTTCAAGAGTGAGCTACCGACACAACTGATCGAATTTCCCATTTTTGCCCCACCATTTCTTGCAGATACCCCAATTATTTTTTAATAACAAGCTTGAAGGGGATATCATGCACTTGGACTGTAAGTCCATCCTTCGGATGAATCCAACCTAGTAAGTTTAATGAAACCTAGGAAGGAGAAGATCATGTTCATCATGGTGAAGAATCCGATGTCATTTAATATTTTAACAAGTTCGACAAAGGTGTAAATTGATATCTTTTTCATGTTTAGAGAGTTTGAAAAGACACAGAAAGGAAAACTCCACATGGTCCCTTTTTGTACATTTGTGTCTCTAGAGCCCGAAATGGTATAAAACGATACTTGAGAGAACCACTTGACTATTTTAGTCAAGGAGTACCTTTTTCGTAAATAGTACATCCCAACCCAAAAAAAGGGTAAATGTATACTAGCCACATGACGTTTCACATCCGTTAATGAGTTCAAAATGATAAGAGCTTGACAATATTTTCGTGTTTAAAGGGTCGGAAAAGAGCTTGAAAGTACACCCCCTATTTTTATTTTCTTTTAATGAGTCAAAAAGGGAAAAATACTCAATGATATTTTCATTTCTTACAAGTTAGAAAAGAGCTTAAAGATGACTTTTCCTAGAGGAACGAGTGGTATAAAGGGTAGCAACTAGTTCCAACAATGATGGAACTACTCAAAACATGTAATAGTCAAGAGGTTGGCTAATAAAACCACTCATTTTTGTGGTCCCTCAGGAAAGGAAAAACAACCAAGTGAAAGCATATGATCGGCCAATGAGATGGAAATGATGGAAGGAAACAACCAAGGCTCATTTAGTTGATAAAAACAGCAATCAGGAGATGTAAATTGGGCATGGCTTAATTTTTACACAAGCTTGGACCATGGAGAACTCTGCTTGGATTTGGTTTCATGTTTACACAAGCTTGATACCAAAAGCTATGCTTGCTATAATTTTGCATGCCCCTGTCATAATGACTCAATCGTGGTACATGCCCCCCCAAGCTTCATTTCAATCAACTAGGTGGATGGAATGAAGGTTCACTTTCGAGAACATGGAAAGACTCGACTAGGATTTTACGAGATCTTAATCAAAGACTTGATTTGGAAAAGGGAATTGCTTCATTTTTTAATGAGGTTGACACAGTAAAAGAACTATCCTCGAGACCCCTGTTTCATGTTTTAACGAACTTGACACAAGAGAAAGAACTATGCTCACACTCTTTGTTTCATTTTTTAATGAGGTTGACACAAGAAAATGAACTATGCTCGTTAATCTAATCATGGACCATAAGAGAACATGGCTCCCAAGAGGTGTTCACTGGATCGAAGAACCACGTTGTGGGAAGAATACATGTCATTTGGTACCAAAGACAGATCAAGTTCCAATGCCCCTAGTACATAATGTACTATACCATCTATGTGATCATCAACAGGTATGCAGATAGAACAGGTAGCCACATAATTGACTTGTGGTGGGGAAGGTACTTCTTGGAAACAAGATACGATATGTGATGATGGTTGCAAAGGAGGTGCCTGGTGACCAATGAATGACAATTTATCAATGATCACTATTCTCCCTTCGTGCAGAAACCAGACCACATGAAAAATTGAAGAAACAATAGCTCCCATGACATAAACATAGTTGTTTTCAAGGAGAAGATTGAAATCTAAAGGACCTTGGACTACCATCACATCTATATAGACAGTCTTTCCTCCCAAAGTAATAGGGACCTTCAGAAGGACCCCCAAGGATTAACTGGTTCCTCTGTTGAAATCCAAAAGATTCAGAGTGACACGCACAAGCTGTGGGGATCCCAAAGCTTGCCAAGTAGTAGAAGACATGATGCTAATAGACATGCCTTCATCTAGTATAGTTCCATGTGCTACCATATTATAGGCTTGTACTGTGATCTCGAAAGGCACATAAGATGGGAGGTAGAAAGCAGTCGATTGACTCCAATCAAAAGAAACGACAGAAATACTTGGTGGGGGTATCATATGCTTGCCCCCATGCTATATAGGAATAGGAGAAGGACTCTCCTGGACAACTGGGACGAGAGGGTCACTCTTCGGTTCATGAAAATCTGAGGAGATGAGAAGAACATTAGAAACATGATCACCACTCTCTTCCAGAAAAGAGTGAGTAACTGGTGGTGGAACTAAGTCGACACTCTTTTCGACCAATGGTTGGTTAGGAATAAGCACAAGAGTGTCTTGCTCAGGTGGAGTGGGATGGTCCAGAGATTAATTCAAGTCAATCTCTTTACCAACTAGGAGAAGGTGAGAAAAAATATTTTGATAACCAACACGAAGTTGGGGTTGAGGAGTTGCAAGGTTTTCCAAAACTTTGGAAGCTTTATCCATAAGAGGACAAAGGTGAACAATATGCTCTCCATCACATAATGTACAGGGGAATCTCATCTTCCCTTTCTTCTTACCATCGTTAGCTGAAGGTGTATCATCGACATGATCTCCAGAGGTCGAGGGGGATGGTCGATTCAGGTCTTGAGACCATGCCTCTAAAACTCTTGGGATGCTAGGATAGTCTCGAAGGAGGTGGTCACCCTTACACATCTTGCAAGGGAATCTAACCTTCCATGGAGGATCAAAATGTTTATAGATAGGAAGTGCGTTTAGAGAAATAGCTGCACGGTTGGCCTCTCGCTTATCTAACTTCTTCTTCTTTGCCTTCTTCTTTTGCTCGTTAGCCTCTTGGTTACTACATTTGAAACTTTCACGAGGTAAAGTATAAGAGGAGGTGAAGAAATAGGGGAAGAAGGTGAGAGGTAAACTTTAGAATGAAAGTGATGTGATTCAAATGAAGGATATTTTTGGGCAGGAGTCAAGACACTCAGGACCACCGAGGTTGAAAATAACCAGACAGGTAAACCAATGGTTAAGCAAGGGAGGGACAATGTTGCCATATAAGGAGCACTAACATTTCCAAAAGATGGAAAAGTACCAGGATTCCCATCTGAGGGGAATCCTTGACTGGTAGACTTTAGAAATGGTTCCATTGGAATTGACCCTAAAGAATCACTATGGAAGATAACTTTAACCAGGAATATTTCGTGGGTAGTTAATTTTAAGACACTGAAACAAAACTTTACCTTTTCATATTTTAAGAGTCAAGAAAGGGATGAAAGGTGACTCTTGTCACTTTCAAATTAATGAGCTTGAAAGGACAAGCACTTGAATGATATTTTAAGTTTAAAGAGTCAGTAAGATAAAAAACAACTACTTAGGGTACTCTAGGCATAAAGGATTATGAGGTAACCGTGAACTGCAGAATACCTCCCGACGAACCAAGAAGTATGTGCAGGAAATATCCCTGAATGTTGTGTTCGATGTATCATGTTTACAAGGTGATAGATTCGGCTTCCTACAGATAAAGGATTGCAAACCTAGTGGGGTATCCCTTTATATACGCGATGGTATGGGGAGCACAACTCCATACTAACGTTGTCTAATGTTGAAGCGAACAACAACTGCTAGGTTTAAAGACGCCAGAACACGTCTCTAACCTAGACCACTAAATGTGAGCATTAAGTTTCAATGCTTCCTTAGGTTAATTCAATAAATTTTAATGGTTGATCTTGAATTAGGTTTCAATTATAAGGCCCTACTACTATCATCGGAAAAATACTATAGGCAACTATATGAGAAAAGAGATCTTTGTCTTCAATGAAACTTAACACTAATTAAGAGATAGGGAACACAAAATCAATGCAAAAATCAAAGAATGAAATCTTTCACTAATATATGTCCTAAATGCACTTAATCTTCCCTTAACAACAAAATAAGATCCATTTCATTCTGTGCCTATCATGATATAATTCTAGCTTTTCAATAATGCTACTAATGCAATATTTTTGCTTAAGTAAACTAGAATGATGTTCTTCTTTTCATAAAATGCAAAATGAATCTTTCACATAAAGCACTTTAATGAAAATTTTCACAATTCCGAACAAACAAGCATCGATCAAATCCAAAGCATGATAAATGAAACTAAAACCAACTTCTTCCCTGAATCGAACAAACCAAACACATAAGTGCTTCAATAGACAAACCAAGAAATGTAATCTATGCTCAGAATGAGAAAAGAGACACTCGAAATAAAAGAACAAACAAGACTTTTACTCATTCGATCGAAAATGAAGCAATGAGGATGTTGTGATTGAAAGATGGATTAAATGAAGCAACAAATCAGAAACTTGACATTATGAGTAAATAAACAAATGAATGGTAATTGACATAGATGCCCTACGATCATAGAAAACATCCAAAAACTCAAAAAATCAAGCAATGAAACTTCAAACCAATCAATCAATCAAAACCAGCAAACAAAGCATTCTAGTCACTTTTGGGTTGGAGAAGAGAGTGTGAGGGTCAAGACACATTGGCACTAGAATGGGAGAAATTTTGTTTTTTTCTTAACTCAGAGATCAGAGCAACTGCCTAATTGACAACTAGCACTAATAGGCATGACTGACATGACTGACCAGTAATACAACTAGCGATGATGGCCTGATCGGCATGACTTCCTAACTGACAACTAGCATTGATCGAGGGATGCAAAGAAAAAATAAAAAATAACTTCACACAGGGCCAGACTTAACACATCAAAGCGTGGGCTAAACCAAGCAAGCACACAAACCAAGCTAAATGAAGCTTTCTAGTGAGCGAGAACACATCCTAAACAAGCTACAAGGTAGAAATAAAGAGAGCAAGACACACAGGTCAAGGTCTAGGGTGAACCCTAATCTCCACCTATAGGCATCAACGTGATTGCCTAACTGACAATAAGCACTAGAATGGGGTTGGCATGACTGTCGGCGAAGTAAGCGCGCTGGCCAAGGATACAAGGAAAAAATAAAAAAAATTCAAAAGCTAAGACCAGACTTGATACTGTAAATTTCAAACCCAGAGCAGTAAACAAGGTAGAGCAGATAGAACTAAAGGGAGATGGTCATACTAGAAAATTTCACACAAAACCATGGAATTACAAATAAGCAAACAGAAGGATTGGTTTCCCCGGTGGGGTTACCAATTTATGGTGAAGTAAAATTCTAAGTGTGGACACAAACAATTCCTCTAGCCTGAGAGCGGGGCTAGCCACAAACAAGACATTCTATGGAAGATTTACTTAGGTTAGAACCAATTAAGAGGGCCTACCTCTTAATAAGCTTATCCCATTTGGTGATGGTCTTGCTTCCTTGCTCCAGCTATCACCTGCTTCCTTCTTTGATCACCTGAAACAAGTAAACAACATCAAACAACAACCGTGATAATAGACAAATTGTATTCAACCTACTTAACAAGTCAAGGAACATTAAGCCATAAACATGTGAGATGACATATTATGTAGGAAATAAATCGATAGTTTCATATATATTAAATCATGAAGAGATTACAACCATTGTCTTGATGTTGTTGTTCTCCTTCGACAAATCTGCGTTCCCACACACTTCTGTTAGCATTCCATGATGGCCTCAACAATGGTAGTTTTAAGGCTCTTCCCTTTGATCTTCACTAAACTAAATTCGCACTTCTCCCTCACACACAACTAGAGAGCTACAACTATGAATAACTTGTTGATTACTCCATAATCAAAACATTAACGAGAGCCGATTTAGAACTAGCTTGTGCTTGGGAAAAAGGGAGGTTTATATAGCATGGATGGAAGGGAGATGGTTCCTCTTCTCTTGCGAGAAGGTCTTATCTCTTGAGGTAGTTCCATTCTAATAGGGGAAAGGAGCTCAAACTAACCTCCTTGACTCCATCTAGCCCAACCATTGACCAAATCTCCATTACGAAGCTTCTAGAGCTGGAATCTTCGGCTCCTTTAAAAAACTTTCCAAAATAGGATCAGCACGACTGGAAAAAGGATCATTTTCTCTGGTTGGCATTAAGGGCAGTTGTACTCCCTTCATATCAGCAAGAGGAGGACACAAGTCATTAGCATTGATCTTGTAAACTAGGAAAAACATAAGATTTTTGGGAAATGATGCAAAAGGGAATTGTTTTACTCATGAAGAGGGACACAATGGGAGTTTCTTCATGAAGGGAAAGCATGTAGAGTTCACTATAGAGGTCCTCCAGGATCATGGAATGGGGAATACAAGGATAGTGACAAAATACTGTGTAACAGGGTCAAAGTGGAATAAGAAGTTGGCCACCAATATCCAACTGGATCACATCTTAACTTGAGATCTACCAAGCACCTAGAGGGATCAAATCTCTTTATATGCAAGCCTATTTTAGAGTGAACAATTATTTGATCCCTCTCAGCACTTGGTATATCAAGAGTTAAGATGGATCTAGTGTTAGGTCCCTATAATACTAGTGATTCCCCCATTACTATTCTCATTGTAGCCCTTATTATTATTATTGTGCCCCTATTGTCCCCATATTGTTATTAGTGTACCCCATAGAAACCCACTATGTTTATTATTGTGCCCTTATGTTATTATTGTTATGTTGTCTTTGATTATATTGTGACCCGTTAGGCTCCTATACATAGAAAGAAGGTTTAGTCATTTGTATCATCCAAGAATTGTTCATTTGTGTAATGTAAATGAGGTTTCCCCTCAAAGAGGATTATTTTGAAGGCGTTCATCTATCGTTTCTTCTATTTTGTGAGCTTGTTGCATAACATTTGGTATCACAACTTTCAATTCTAGGGTTTTGCTACTCCAAACAGATCATCATGGCATTTGCGCCAAAATCGCTTTGAACCTCAGGTCCAAATTTTAGAGCTTTTCACGCTATATTTGCTGAGATATGAACCACGAACGTTAGGATTTTTGTAGGATCTTCAATTATATGTCAAATAGGTGACATGGGGAAATCATCATAACTTTTGTTCTAAGGATCATATTGAAATTTCGCAAGAAGTTTCAGAAATAAAACAACCTATAGTTTTTCGTATATCAATTTCAGGTACTAAGGTCAAAACAGTGACACATGGCACTTCATACAAGTTCTCTCTGCTAAACCAGTCTATAATCAGTTCACTGCGGGTGAGTTGGCATAACTCTTCCTTGGAGAATCCAATATTTATCAGACTTGCGGGGTTAGAAAGATGACTCTGAGAGCTACCATAGGATGAAATTTCATATCTTGGAGATCCACAATTACAGAGATATAATAGATTCAATATTGAGCTCTTACAAAGTGAAAAAAGGTGTGCAATTATTTTTTTTTTAATTTTTCATAAGATTGGTTTGAAAAAGTAGTTTGAAGGAATTCAAAGGGCATAGTGAATCATTATTAACATTAATTGATGCGCCGAAGAAAGAAAATGGAAACACCTAGTAAGCAACCTGAAATATCTAACATGAATCATGAAGACGAGGATGAAATGTAACATGATATATCAAAATTACGAGACCAAGTGAAAAAAACTTCACTCTCACAAAAAGTAACAGAAGCTAAGATGGATGGTTTAAAGAAAGATGTGGAAGATAGAATGGATGGTTTAAAGAAAGGCATGGAACCTAAGATGAATGTTGTGGAATCTAAGATGGATGGTTTGGAAGCTAAGATGAATGACATGGAAGCTACGATGGAAGGAAAAATGGATGGTTTGAAGACAGATTTGACAAAGTTACTAAAGAAATGTTTACGAACGAAGAAAGGGTAGTAAAGGAAACTCATGATGAGAAAAAAATAAATGTTAATCATGATTTCATAGACTCTAACATTGGATTGACATGTTCCAAAGATTGATATGAGGAAGTTTGATGGCAAGGATCCCATAACATGGATACTACAAATGGAGCAATTTTTTGATCTCTATAATGTGCAAAACACACAAAAAGTACGTATTGCAACTTTATATTAAGAACCAAATCAGTTTGTATGGTATCGATGAATTTTCTCTCATAAACAAATTGTCACTAGGGAAATTTTTATGGAAGAAATGATAGCACACTATGAGGATACAAAAAGAAGCACATTTTTTAGCTAACTGATAAATCTCAAACAAACACGTTCAAGGATGGAGCACATTGAGGACTTCCGAAAATTGAACATTAGGGTAAAAGATATTTCATAGGAGCATAGGATTGATGTGTTCATAGGGACTTTAAAGGATAACATCCAACATGAAGTTCACGTTTGGGAACCTAATTCCTTCGAGAAGGAATTCAGGTTGGCAAGAAAAATGGAAAACAAAATTATGGAAACCAGGAAGCCTACCACTCACAACTATAAATATGGAAGTGTTGTTGCCCCTAGTCTTCCATAACCTACAAGGTTGACACCACAAAAATTGGAAGGAAAAAGAGTAAAAGGGCTTTGTTACAGTTGTGATAGCAAATACAGTAAAGGTCATAATTGTGTTGAGAAGAAATTATTATACATAGCTTGTGAAGAGGAGGAATAAGGAACAAGAAATGTCAAAGGAAGATGATATAAACCAGGAACAAACCCTAGAGAAAGAAGAAATGAATCTGACCATATATTGTAATGCATTGGCTGGAATTACCACTCCTCAAACTATCAAGATAGAAGGACATATCAAGAATAAAAAGGTAATAGTGTTGATTGATTCGGGTAGTACCGATAATTTTATTCATTGTAAGATAGCCAAGGAGTTGTATTGCTTCCTATATCCAACAC
>APFE031441513.1:0-32151 GCA_000404065.3 Pinus taeda
AATACTATTTATTATTTATTAATATTATTACGTTAAAGCATTAATATAAGTAATATAAATAACAACATATATTTTTATATATTAGTAAATATAATATATATTAATATTAATGTTAATATATTAATACTAGTCTAATATATATTAATATTATTGTTAATATATTAGTATTAGTATTATCATTAATGTTAATATTACTATTAACATTGATATTAATGTGTGCCTCTTACTCTAAAATCTATGATACTATTTACATATCCGTGCCCATTAAAACATGTGTCTTATGATGTAGTTAAACTTTTGAGGCCATAGCTATAACATACGCTAAAAATTATTTAGGTTTAAATTTTAGTGTTAATATAATATGACATAGTTATGATGTTTATCTCAGCTAATAAAACGTCATATATATTGTGAACTTTTGCAGCCATAGTTGTAAGCCACCCTAAAATGGTTACTATGTACATATATTATAGATATATTCTAGAATGATTGTTGGAGCTTTAGTGGTGTAACTGCAACATGTAGTTGCCACATCTCTTCTTTGAGATGAGCTACCATTGCCCAAGCTATTTTATTTCCATTTTGTATGTAAGAATATTTCAATTCTTTGATATTAATGACATGAAGTTTTATTTCTGCTTCAACTCTATGTTTATGTTTATATTTTTATTCTTTTGCATTCCTGCAAAAGTTTGGATCATCATAAAATGCTCTTGGAGTAAAATCAATCCTCCCTAAGACAACTACAAGCACATGCCATAGTCTAAGATGTTGAGTTGTTGTATTGAGGGATTCTTTCTTGGAGAATGAAATACTTGGAGTTTGTTTTGAATTAGGAGATGATGAGGAGAATTAAAGCTTGGATCCTCTTTTAGATAGCACAAAACCATGTCATGACGGGTTCTCAAAATGTGAATCCTTAGGTTAAAGACCATGAAACTTTGGAGGTGGCTTCCAACCGCCACATGACACTTGTAAATCTTCACTAAAATACCCACATTTGGATATAATGTAATAACTTATATTGTATTGTTGTGCAATTGATCCACTTTCTATTATTTTCCTAACTGACTTATCTTATAAAATGGGGAGAGTGTCGTCATTCTCACAACATAGTCACTAGGTCATCCATATATTCTTGACGTAATCATATTGTGGCCCTTTTTTTGTAATCCAAGGGTTAAAGCTTGGGTGGATTATTGGGAAATAGGGTTTATATGAATTTAGTAAATGATTTTAATAAACACTTAAATAAAAGTTCCAAATACTTTTTAAAATGTTATAAAATGATTAGGGTTTCAGGTTTAGGGTTTAGGATTTATGTTTTAGGTTTTAGGGTTTAGTTTATATGGTTTATGGTTTAGGGTTTATTGCTTATGGTTTAGGGTTTAGGGTTTACAAAACTTTATTATATTCTTTTAGTAAACAATGAAAAAGGTTACAAAACACTTTTTAAACTGATATTAAATCATTAGGGTTAGGGTTTAGGGTTTGGGGTTTAGGGTTTAGGGTTTATGTTTTAAAAAGCCTTAGTAAATTATTTTAATAGATCATAAAATGCTTAGGTTTTAGGGTTTAGGGTTTTGGGTTTGGGTTTTCCGGTTTATTGTTTAGGGTTTGGGGTTTAGGGTTTATAACGTTTAGTAAATTATTTTGATAAACACTTAAATAAATGTTACAAAACTCTTTTTAGAATGTTATAAAATTCTTAGTGTTTAGGGTTTAGGGTTATAACACTTTATTAAATTATTTTAATAAGCACTTAATATAGTTACAAAATGTATTTTACAATGTTTTAAAATTCTTATGCTTTAGGGATAGGGTTTATGGTTTAGGGTTCCGAATTTTTAACACTTGGATAAATTCTTTTAATAGGACATTAGAAAAGGTTACAGAATTCTTGTTAAAATGTTATAAAATGATTAGGCTTTAGGGTTTAGGATTTAAAATTCTATAAAATGATCATGGTTTAGGGTTTAGGGTTTATAACACTTGAGTAAGTTCTTTTAATAAACACTTAAAAAAAGTAATAAAATGCTTTTTAAAATGTATAAAATACTTAGGGTTTAGAGTTTAGGCTTTAGCATTTATGGTTTTGGGTTTAAAATGTTATAAAATTCTTACGGTTTAGTATTTAGGGTTTATAACATTTTAGTAAACGCTTTTAATAAACACTTCAAAAAAAGCTACAAAAAGCTTGTTAAAATGTCATTGAATTCTTAGGGTTTAAGTTTAGGGTTAAAAATGTTATAAAATTCTTAAGGTTTAGGGTTTAGGGTTGATAAGACTTTAGAAAATTCTTTTGGTAAACACCTAAAAAAAGCTATGACACACTTTTTAAAATGTTATAAAGTGCTTAGTGTTTAGGGTTTAGGGTTTATGTCTTATAACACTTGAATAAATTATTTTGATAAACACTTAAAAAATGTTAGGAAACACTTTTTAAAATGTTATAAAATGCTCATGGTTTAGGGTTTAAAATGTTATAAATTTCCTAGGGTTTAGATTTTAGGTTTTAGGGTTTATAAAACTTTAGTAAATCTTTTTAATAAACAATTAGAGAAAAGCTACAAAACACTTGCTAAAATGTTATAGAATGCTTAGGGTTTAGGATTTATAAGGATTTAGTAAATTCTTTTATTAGACACTTAAATAAAAGTTAAAAAACTCTTTTTAAAATGTTAGAAAATGATTAGGTTTTAGGGTTTGGGGTTAAGGGTTTAAAGTTTAGGGTATATAAGGGTTCAGTAAATCATTTTAATAAACACATAAATAAAAGTTACAAAACAGTTTTTAAAATGTTATAAAATGCTTAGAGTTTAGGATTTAAGGTTTATGGTTTAGGGTTTCAGGTTTGGGATTTAGAGTTTAGGGTTTAGTCTTTAGTGTTTATAATGATTTAGTAAATTACTTTAATAAACATTGTAATAAAAGTTAGAAAATTATTTTTGAAATGTTATAAAATGATTATGGTTTAGGGTTTAGAATTTAGGGTTTGGGGTTTATGGTTTAGGGTAGTTTAGCGTGTTTGTTGTTTATAATATATTAGTAAATGGTTTTATTCAAGGCCTAAGTAAAAGTTACAATATTCTTTTTAAAATGACATAAAATGCTCAGGGTTTAGTGTTTATGGTTTGGCCTTTGGGATTTAGGGTTTTGGGTTTTGGGTTTTGATTTTTCGTTTTGGGTTCACGGTTTAGGGTTTAGGGTTTATAACACTTTAGTAAATTATTTTGATAAACGCTTAAATAAAAGTTAAAAAACATCTTTTAAAATGTTATAAAATGCTTACGATTTAGGGTTTAGGGTTTAGGATTTAGGGTTTTGGGTTTTGGGCTTAGAGTTTAGGGTTTAGGGTTTAGGGTTTTTAACTCACGGTCTCTAGCACTGTCGTAAAAGCTTTTAATAAACACTTAAATAAAATTTACAAAATGATTTTTAAAATTTTATAAAATTCTTAGTGTTTATTGTTTATGGTTTAGGGTTTGGGGTTTAAGGTTCAAGGTTTAGGGTAGAGTGTTTAAGATTTATAAAATGATTGGGTTTTAGGGTTTAGGGTTTTGTGGTTTAGGGTTTAGGGTTTAGGGTTTAAGGTTTAGATTTTAAGGTTTATAACACTTTAGTAAATGATTTTAATAAATAGTTAAATAAAAGTTACAAAACTCTTTTTAGAATGTTATAAAATGATTAAGGTATAGGGTTTAGGGTTTTGGGCTTAGGGTTTAGGGTTTAGGGTTTACTGTTTATAACACTTTACTAAATTCTTTTAATAAACAATTAAAATAGAAGTTACAAAACCATTTTTAAAATGCTTTAAAATGTTGAAGGTTTAGGGTTTGGTTTTAGGGTTTAGCGTTTAGAGTTTAGGGTTTAGGTATTATAACACTTTAGTAAATGCTTTTAATAAACATTTAAATAAAAGTTGCAAAACACTTTTTAAAATGTTATAAAATACTTAGGGTTTATGGCTTATAGTTTAGGGTTTATGGTTAGGGGTTTATGGTTTAGAGTTTAGGGTTTAGGGTTTAGAATTTAGTGTTTAGGATTTAGGGTTTGGGGTTTAGGGTCTAGTGTTTAGGGTTAAGCATTTGTAGTTTAGGCTTTAGGGATTAGGGTTTACGGTTTAATATTTATAACAGTTTACAAAATTCTTAGCATTTAAGTTTTAATACTTTTAGTTTACGGTTTCAGGTTTCAGGTTTAGGGTTCATGGTTTCATGTTTATAACACCTTAGCAATCATTTTCATAAACACTTAAATAAAAGTTACAAAACACTTTTTAAAATGTTATAAAATGCATGGGTTTAGGGTTTAGGATTTGGGGTTTAGGGTTTATGGTTTAGGGTTTGTGATTTAGGGTTAAGGGTTTAGGGTTTAGGGTTTAGGGTGTATAGATGAACCACCCCACCTTAGGGGGGTATCCGATGCTACATGTTACACATAATGTATTCATCCCACTGAACCTCAAGGAGTTATGAAGAAAAATAAATAAAAGGAAACATGTTTATGAAGAAGAGTGGAAAAGAAAAGGTCAGAGTATCTCATGTATCACAATTTTCTCCCTCTTACACTCACATACTCAAGTGCGGTCTTCTGTTATTATAAATTCTGATAAATTCTTAGGGTTTATGGTTTAGGGATTAGGTTTTGGGGTTTAGGGTTTAGTATTTAGGGTTTATAAGATTTTAGTGAATTATTTTAATAAACACTTAAATAAAAGTTATAAATAGTTTTTAAAATGTTATAAAATTCTTAGGCTTTAGCGTGTAGGGTTTAGAGTCTATAACACTTTAGTAAATGTTTTTACTATATAGTTTAGGGTTTAGTTTTTATGGTTTAGGGTTTATAACACCTTCGTAAATTATTTTTATAAAAAACTTAATAAAAAGTCACACAACTCTTTTTATAATGCTATAAAATGCCCAAGGCTTAGGTTTTTTAAGACTTTAGTAAATTCTTATAATAAATACTTAAACAAAAGTTACAAAAAACTCTTTAAAATGTTATAAATTTTTTAGGGTTTAGGGTTAAGAGTATAATGTTTATAAGAATTTAGTAAATCCTCATAATAAACACTTCAATAAAAGTTATATTTTGTTTTAAGATGTTATAAGGTTTATGGTTTAGGGTTTATGGTTTGGGGTTGGGTGTTTATAGTTTAGGGTTCACGGTTTATAACACTTTAGTAAATGATTTTAATATATACATTAATATACATCACAATATGTTTTTTAAAGTGCTATAAGATTATTAGAGTTTAGTGTTTAGGGTTTAGGGTTTAGAGTTTATGGTTTAGGGTTTAGGGTTTGTGGTTTATAGTTTAGGGTTGAGGGTTTATAACACTTTAGTAAATTATTTTAATAAACACTTAAATAAAAATCACAAAATGCTTTTCAAAATGTTATAAAATGCTTAGGGTTTAATGTTTACAATTTGGGGTTTAGTGTTTAAGGATTAGGATTTAGGGTTTAGGGCTTGGGGTTTAGAGGTTAGGGTTTAGGGTTTATAATACATTAGTAAAGGCTTTTAATAAAGACTTAAATAAAAGTTTCAAAATAATTTTTTAAATGCTATAAAATGATTAGGGTTTACAGTTTACGGTTTACGGTTTAAGGTTTGGGGTTTTGGTTTTAGGTTTAGTGTATAGGGTCTACAACATTTTGGTAAATTATTTCAATAAACACTTAGATAAAATTTACAAAACAATTTCTAAAATGTTATAAAATGGTTAGGGTTTACGATTTATGGTTTAGGGTTTGGGGTTTAGGGTTTATGGTCTAGGTTTTGGGGTGTAGGGTTTATGTTTTTGTGTTTAGGGCTTAGGGTTTTGTGTTTATGATTTATGGTTTATAACACTTTGGTAAATTATTTTAATAAACACTTAAATAAAAGTTACAAAATTCTTCTTAAGCTGTTATAAAATTCTTAGGGTTTATGGTTTAGGGTTTAGGGCTTGGGGTTTACAGTTTATTTTATAAGGTTTAGGGTTTAGGGTTTATAACACTTTATTAAGAGATTTTAATAAACACTGGAAAAAGGTTACAAAACACTTTTCAAAATATTATTAAATGATTAGGTTTTAGGGTTTAGGGTTTATCGTTTATAACACTTTACCAAATTCTTTTAATAAACACTTAAATAAAAGTTACAAAACCATTTTTCAAATTCTCTAAACTGTTGAAGGTTTAGGGTTTGGTTTTAGCGTTTAGGGTTTAGGGATTATTAGACTTTAGTAAATGATTTTAATAAACATTTAAATAAAAGTTACAAAACACTATTTAAAATGTTATAAATTAATTAGGGTTTAGGTTTTAGGGATTATGGTTCCAAGTTTATAACACTTTAGTAAATTCTTTTAATAAAGTTGTAAAAAAAGTTATAAAAAACTTTTTATAATGTTATGAAATGCTTAGGGTTTAGGTTTTAGGGTATAAGGTACATGGTTTAGGGAATTCCTTCTGAAACGCCATCAAAGAACAATATTACCCACAGGGATAACTTTGCACTGTCAAGTCAAGCATTCGATCGATCTAACTCCCGAAGCGCCCCTACCTAATGGGCTGATATGTTGCTGCCCTATTCTAGAAAATGAAGAAATCAAGCAACAGATCTAGGAGTTTCTGAAAAAGGGGTACATCCGACCAAGATCTTCACCTTGTGGGAGCCCGATTGTACTTATAGAGAAGAAGGATGAGACCTGGAGACTCTGCATTGATTATCAGGCACTAAATAAAATCATTGTCAAAACAAGTATCCAATCCCATGATTGATGACCTTCTTGACCAGCTCAAAGGGGCCAAGCACTTCACCAAGATCTATTTAAACTCTAGCTATCACTAGGTTCCAATAGAGACCACAAATGTATGGAATACCGCCTTCAAATCCAAGGAGGGCCTTTTTGAGTGGTTGGTCATGCCTTTTGGGTTGACAAATGCCTCTATGACTTGGATCTTAGCTGGATCCACATGCACACCTTGCTCATCAATAATGTAACCTAGATATTTGACTTGGCTCATGCCAAAGGTGAATTTATCCAAGTTGGCACATAGCTTGTGCTACCGCAGGGTTTGAAGGACCTGTCAAATGTGCTACAAGTGCTCTTCCCGATTCATGCTGAAGATGAGGATGTCGTCCAAGCATACAACCCCAAACGAGTTGGGTTGATGGATGAAATATTGCAACCTTATAACAACTAGTTTGGGGTTGTATGCTTGGAAGACATCCTAATTTTCAGCATGAATCGGGAAGAGCACTTGTAGCACATTTGACAGGTCCTTCAAACCCTGGTAGCACAAGATATGTGCCAACTTGGATAAATGCACCTTTGGCATGAGCCAAGTCCAATATCTAGGTTACATAATTGATGAGCAAGGTGTGCATGTGGATTCGGCAAAGATCCAAGTCATTTGGGATTGGCCAAACCCGACCATTCTAATAAAGCTTCACAATTTTTTGGGCCTTGCCAATATTTATTGGAGGTTCGTGTTGGAATTCTCTCATATCACTTGGCCTTTGTTTCAAGTTACCAAGAGCGAAATGAAAGAAAAAAATTCTTGGTTTGATTCCCAATCGAAGGTGTCTGTTGAGCTAAAGCATCTTCTTTGCTTTGCACCAGTACTCACATTGCCAACCTGAAACAACTATTTGTAATTTGAGATAGATTCCTCTGACTATGCTGTTGATTTTGGGTAGCATCAGATGTTCTCTAGCCACAAAAATTTGTGGAGAGGCTAAGGCACATGAGATCTCCAATACCCAGAAAGGGTCTGGGAAGATTCTAAATAGTTTGGGAGATATTAAAATAATTAATATTTTTAATGGAGTCCCTAAGTCTAAACTTAGGAAAATAAAATATTAATGTGAATTAATATAAAATTGTGTTAGAATGGTCTAAAAGACATGGATCAAGACATATCTAATCTTAGCCGTTGATTAGGGACTTAATCTCGGCCGTTGATTTCTCAACAAGAAAAGTATAAGAGGAGGCTTGAGGGTCACTTGGAGAACACATCAGATGATAAGTAATTCTATTCTCTAAAGCGGGGTTTGCTAAGAGAGATAGAATTAGAGATCGGAGTTGCAGCTAAGGGGCATTGAGTACAGAGAGACAAAGAGGCAGAGATAGTGTCGGGAGAGCAGCGCAGTAACTGAGGAGAGTGACACAGTAGCAGCTAGAGCTCACGCAGGGCCACACAGAGGCAGTCAGGAGCAGCGTAGAGCCTTAGAGAGGATAGGGTTGCTGACGCAGAGGGCCAGAAGGTTGATGCAAGGCCTCCTAATGCTGACACAGACCCATTCAGGGTGACGCAGGGCTAGTGCTGGGCAGAGAGGAGATGATACAGTCCATAAAGGCAGACACTGGGGTTTTTGAGGAAGATTGGAGCTGCCGAAAGGATTATCTGGGGTTTCAGCCTGGAAATTTGTCTCAAACTGAGAGGTATTACTACCAAGGAAATTCTTTGTTGGGTAGGCCAGTTTTGGAACCTAGATTGTACTCTGATATTGCTTAATAAGAAAACCCTCAGATCGCTGCACCAGTTTTCCCACATTGGGTTTTTCCGAGGACATTGGTCCAAAAATAACGATGTCATTTGGTGTGATTGTTTTTTTTCCTTTAGTTGGTGACCTGCAATATGTTGAGCATGCATTAGTGTTTATTTTTAGTATTTACATTATAAATAACTTGTTAAGTAATGGAACAAGTAGGTAGGAATAAATCAGATAAAGTGCATGGAGAGTTTCTAACTAAGTAGACTTAGAAACTTCAACATATGTTGTTGGTGCAATTCTCACCCAACAAGAGCATCCGATGTCCTATCATAGTGAGACACTTTCTAATACAATTTGGAAATACCCTACCTATGATAAAGAGATGTATTCCATCGTGTAGGCTTGTCGGCAATGGAAACACTACTTTCCTGGGAATGAGACAGTCATCCACACAGAGCACTATCTTCAGTTTATACAGACACAAGGGAAGTTGCAAAATAATTGCCATCAGAAGTCCACATATCCTTAACAATTCCATTTGAAAATTAAATACAAGAAGGGTAGCACCAATCATTTTGTAGATTGCCTCAGTTGCCCCATGGTCCCAACATTGATCACTGTTCTCAACTCTTGTGACCATGAGACCTATGGATGGCCACAACTATAATAAAATGATCCAGAATTCACCACCACATACCATATGCTAGTGGATGGCAAGCAACTTTCAGACCTCCACCTCTAAGATGCATTAATATGCTACCTAGGCCACCTTTGCGTTCCTTCAAGTGAGCGTGCCAAGCTGATTTGGGAGGAAAACTATAGTTGGGTCACGGGACAGTTTGGTGTGGAGAAAATTGTCGCAATTTTACAAAAGTATTTTTATTGGCCAAAACTTTGACAAGATGTTGGAAAATATATCAGATCCTGCACTGCCTGTACCATCGCCAAGCCAACCATCAAGAAGCAAGCCCTGAATACCCATTTGCCTACTCCTAGCAAGCCCTGGGAATCCATCTCCATGGAATATATTTCTGGTCTCCCTTCTAACAAGCATGGTAATCACTGTGTATTTGTGCTCGTGGAATGATTTTCTAAGATGGCTATATTGGCAGCTTGCAAGAAGAGTACCATAACAAAGGACACTGCCAAACTCTGGGCAGAAAATCGTTAGAAGAGAGAGGAGGAGCACAGTGAGGGAATTTTTCCTCAGTAGACTTCTGGCCAAGAAGTATATTTTCTTATTGCCTGAGCAGTAGCAGTAAGAGACAGAGGAGCAGTTTGATATTTTTCATGGCAAAGATGGCAACCAGTGGGATGAGAGATAAGCAAAAGGTTGGATGGGGCATCCAACTACGTCATTTGGAAGGCAAGAATGTCATTCCTTCTAGATGAGCATTCTCTCAAGACCTATGTCGACAGCATGGTGGATGTCCCTATAGATCAGGATCCGCTAAAGAAGTACCGAGCAAAAATGGCGAAGGCCAAGAAAATGATCTTGGATGGAGTAAAGGATCACGTGGTTTGTCACATCGCTAGCAGAGGGACTGCTAAGGAGATGTGGAATGCCTTGGAAATGCTATATCAAGGATCTTCTGAGCAGCGAAAGATGTACTTAGAGCAGAAACTAAGATCTACAAAGATGCAGAAGGGGGAGCGCATAGAT
This sequence comes from Pinus taeda, assembly GCA_000404065.3. Taxonomy (NCBI): domain Eukaryota; kingdom Viridiplantae; phylum Streptophyta; class Pinopsida; order Pinales; family Pinaceae; genus Pinus; species Pinus taeda. The sequence continues at coordinate 10,154 of APFE031441513.1, forward strand.
CTGTTCCTCATAAAGCTTCAAGAGACCCGGGACGAGTTAGCAGTTATGGGTTCTACACCTCAAGGGTTTGAGTTGGTTGGACTGGCCCTCAATTTTGTCTCAGATGAGTGGCAAGTCTTTGTCCATATTATGTAGGGCAACGCAACTTTGCTGAATTAGGATGAGATGTGGGCAACTCTTAAGCAAGAGGAGTTGAGGAGAGACTTGGTCAAGTGTAAGCTTGACCGAAGTAGTAGCAGTGGGTCAAAGCCCAATGAGGAGGATGAGAATGTAGCCCTTGCATTGAAGGAGCAACAGGAGCAGCGGAGGCGGAAGGAGGACGTCTCGAAGATAAAGTGCTTCAAGTGTGGTGATATGAGTCACTATGCAACACAGTGTCCTCTCAAGAAGAAGGACAAAGATGAGAAGCATGATCCGAAGGCTGCACCCGCGAAGATAGAGAGTTCGCCATGACAGACGAGATACCTCCAGAAGGGAGGCTGGTTGATTTGTAACTGTAGTTCGAAAGAGCTACAGATGGGAAGGATCCTTGAAGAACCCACCTCTCGGATCAATTCCTTGCTACGAGAGCCTAGATCAGAAGTAGCAGGATGGACTAGTGTTGAATGGTGCTGAGGAGTGTTGAAGTGACAGTTGCAGTGGCTAGGAACGCCAAAGACTGAATGACACAGAGCAGAGTTGGAAATAGTGCAGATGGCACAGAGCAGAGGTCAACAATAATGCAGAAGATTCAGAGGGTCAGCGTAGAGACTAGCCGCAGTCAGTCTCCAACATCACATGGTATCATACTGAACATGGTTTGTTCAATAATTTGGGATGTTTTTCCGTTGCTGATGCAGTAACAACAATAGTTTGCAGTGCAAGGGAAGATGGCAGTGGCAGTGCCAGCACGGATGCAAAAATTCAAAGGGAGCTGCAGTATGGATGCAGTGTTGACAGTGGTAGGGTCAGCAGCAATACAGATGCAACATTTGCACAGTGGTTGGTGGAAAGCATGTCAGACATTAGCAGCGCAGAAGGAGATGTTACAAAACAGACTGATGCTTCAGCGAGTTGCATTGCTAGAGTACATTCCTCGCTAAGAGGGAGTGTTGATTTCTGGTAGCGTTGGATGTGCTCTAAGTCTCAAATTTTGCAGGGAGACTTGGGCACATGTATTGCAAAGAATCCAGAAAACCTTTTAGGAAACTCCACCCAGAAACAATTTTATTAAAATAATTAATTATTTTTAATGGCACCCTAAGTCTAAACTTAGGAAAATAAAATAATAAATGGGTATTAATCTAACTATGGGTATAACTTCTAGAAGAATACAGGCATCAAGCAGAAATGATCTTAGCCATTAATTAACTTCTAATCTAGGCCATTGAATGGCAACGAGGAAATTATTTAAGGAGGCTTGAGGGCCATTTGGAAAGACACAGAATGAGTTCAGAAGTTCGATTTTTTGAAGCAGTGCAACTGCCTAGAGAATTACAATAATGAGCTTTTGCAGTGAGGGGCAGGGATAGTTTGGTTGGAGAATATTCTCCTGAGCTAAGGATACATAATAGAGAGTTAGAGAGATACTAGAAGGAGGCAACACAGTACCCAGGAGGGGTTGACACTGAGCCAGAAAGGGCTCACGCAGAGGCAGCACAATCCTCCAAGCAGAAGTTAGGAATTTCGCTGGGGTTTGATGTTTTAAGCCGGGAGTGTTGACTTCAGAGCTCCGGGAGAGAAAATTGATCCAGCACTGAGATGACGCAGTGGCTTAGAGGCTGACGTAGGGCCCATGCAGGCGCAATGCAGAAATAGTCGGGGACACGTTGGTTCAACTGCCAAATTAGCCAGGACTTGTCAGGTAGAGTGACGTAATCGAACAAATTTCTTCTGCTTTCCAAACACTGACTAATCCACTAATATTCTTTCAAATTGGTATAAGAATCACGCTGACAATGAAACTATCAGCGCTCATAGAAATTCTAACAGTGAAAATCGTTGATAGGCTATTATCATCGTTTAGTCAAAACCTCATCAGAACAATTGGTGATCAAAATTGTACTCTTAAAACGACTACCTAAGTGTACTATCTGCTTCCAATAGGATATCAACATTGAACCTGTGCCTCACCATCATGCTTAATATGGTATATGTTATGAAATTTATCCTTTTGGGACTATCTCATCTAAAAGCTGCTCTTGATCAATACCAAAAAAATAGTTTTTCCAAGCACTGACCAATCCACTAATATTCTTTCAAATTGGTATAAGAATCACGCTGACGCTGAAACTATCAGTGCTCATAGAAATTCTAGCAGTGAAAATCGTTGATAGGTTATTATCATCGTTTAGTCAAAACCTCATCAGAACAATTGGTGATCAAAATTGTACTCTTAAAACGACTACCTAAGTGCGCTATCTGCTTCCAATAGGATATCAACATTAGTCTTTCTCTCCTTCTTAGTTTTCTGGGCATTTATAGCAACTTTTCTCCTTGAGCTTTTGGGCTTTTTAAGTTTCTTTGAACTTGTAGACTCTTCCATATTTATAATTAAGTGTTTTTGAGAAATATTTTCTATATCAATAACCTCTCAATGGGTGCGGTTGAAAATAGTGAGGGTTTTGACTCATCCCTCTACTCATAGTAGGTTTCCCACTAGTCCTAGATGTGGGGGGTGGCCTTAAGGAGTGCAAAAATAATATTTTCTCTATTGGAAAAAATATGGACTGAAAATATCCTTCCTGCAGATTCAACCATTTATCTACGACATCTGCATCTATTTGACCTTCAAATATAGGGATGTCAAAGTTAACTTGACATCCCTATATAGATATGTGGTGCCAAGCGAGATGTCCAGGAACTCCATCTCGTCTTGGATGTATTTGTGTAGATAGTTGCGGTACTTGATTACCAGATGCCACTCAGAATCCTTGATACCCAACTTTGTGCGAAGGGTATGAAAAATATTTGAGAACTTTGACACATCTTGGTCCCTTCCCTATCGCAGTGTGGTCTATTTTTTGTTCTTATCTTCAAAGCTCCCAATAGGGTAATATTGTTCCTTGACGACGTATTAGAAGAAAGTCTAGGTGGGTGCGCTTAAAATAGTGAGGGTTCCGACTCATCTCTCTACTCACAGTAGGTTTCCCACTAGTCCTAGACATGGGGGGTGGCCTTAAGGATTGCAAAAATAATATTTTCTCTATTGGAAAACATATGGACTGAAAATATGCTTCCAACAGATTCAACCATTTATTTACGAGATCTACATCTACTCGATCTTCAAATATAGGGATGTCAAAGTGGTACTTGATTACCAGCTGCCACTCAGAATCCTTGATACCCAACTGCGTGCGAAGGGTATGAAAAATATTTGTGAAATCTGACACGTCTTGGTTTCTTCCCTACCATAGTGTGGTCTATTTTTTGTACTTATCTTCATAGCTCCCATAGGGTAATATTTCTCCTTGATGGCGTATCGGAAGGAATTCCATGTGGGTGCGGCTAAAAATAGTGAGGTTTCTGACTCATCCCTTTGCTCACAGTAGGTTTCCCACTAGTCCTAAACATGGGGGGTGGCCTTAAGGAGTGCAAGAATAATATTTTCTCTATTGGAAAAAATTTGGACTGAAAATATCCTTCAGCAAATTCAACCATTTATTTACGACACTGCATCTATTTGACGTTCAAATATAGGGGTGTCAAAGTTAACATGGCATCCCTATATAGACATGTGGTGCCAAGCGAGATGTCCAGGAACTCCATCTCGTCTTCTAATCTTGGATGTATTTGAGTAGACAGATGCAGTACTTGATTACTAGATTCCACTTAGAATCCTTGATACCCAACTATGTGCGAAGGGTATGAAAAATATATGTGAACTCCGACACATCTTGGTCCCTTCCCTACCGCAGTGTGGTCTAGTTTTTGCACTTATCTTCATAGCTCCCAACAGGGTAATATTGTTCCTTGACGACGTATGAGAAGGAACTCCAAGTGGGTGCGGCTGAAAATAGTGAGGGTTCCGACCCATTCCTCTACTCACAGTAGGATTCCCACTAGTCCTAGACGTGGGGGGTGGCCTTAAGGAGTGCAAAAATAATATCTTTTTGTATTGGAAAAAATATGGATTGAAAATATCCTTCCAGCAGATTCAACCATTTATTTACGACATTTGCATCTATTCGACCTTCAAATATAGGGATTTCAAAGTTAACTTGACATCCCTATATAGATATGTGTTGCCAAGAGAGATGTCTAGGAACTCCATCTCGTATTGGATGTATTTGTCTAGACAGTCGCGGTACTTGATTACTAGATGCCATTTAGAATCCTTGATACCCAACTGAATGCGAAGGGCATGAAATATATATGTGAACTTCGACATGTCTTGGTACCTTCCCTACCACAGTGTGGTCTATTTTTTGTACTTATGTTCATAGCTCCCAACAAGGTAATATTGTTCCTCGATAGCGTATTCGAAGGAATTCTAAGTGGGTGCGGCTGAAAATAGTGAGGGTTCCGACTCATCCTTCTGCTCACACTGGGTTTCCCACTTGTCCTAGATGTGGGGGGCAGCCTTAAGGAGTGCAAAAATAATATTCTCTATTGGAAAAAAATATGGACTGAAAATATCCTTCCAACATATTCAACCATTTATTTACGACATCTGCATCTATTCAAACTTCAAATATAGGGATGTCAAAGTTAACTTGACATCACTATATAGATATGTGGTGCCAAGCGAGATGTCCAAGAACTCCATCTTGTCTTGGATGTATTTGTGTAGATAGTCGCGGTACTTGATTACCAGATGCCACTCAGAATCCTTGATACCCAACTGCATGCGAAGGGTATGAAAAATATCTTTGAACTTCGACACGTCTTGGTCCCTTCCCTACCGTAGTGTGGTCTATTTTTTTTATTTATCTTCATAGATCCCAATAGGGTAATATTGTTCCTTGACGACATATCAGAAGGAATTTCAAGCGGGCGCAGCTGAAAATAGTGAGGGTTCTAGCTCATCCCTCTGCTCACTAGAGGTTTCCCACTAGTCCTAGACATGGGGGTTGGTCTTAAGGAGTGAAAAAATAATATTTTCTCTATTGGAAAAAATATGGATTGAAAATATTCTTCCGACACATTCAACCATTTATTTACGACATTTGCATCTATTCGACCTTCAAATATAGGGTTGTCAAAGTTAACTTGTACCTTGAAGGAGGTGGTGCCTCCTAGGTTGTTGCCAGATGAAGATGTTAAGACCCGCTGATACCCGCAGAAGGATTTAGGAAAAGTTATCCATCATCTCATTCCTATGTTGCTCGAGGGATTTTTCGAGCAACACTTTGAAAGGATCTCTTGCTCCTTCATCTTCTTTTGTTCCACCATGGGAGGTCGTCAAGGTCAGCGAGGCCGGTCTTGGAAAGGTTCAACTAGTTCAAGTCATAACTTCTTATATCCCGGCCTCGTTGGTGACATGCACAAGAAAACAAAGAAGGCCAGACCGCTTTGATATCACTAATCCATATTTATGCAAAAACGAAACGAAATACAGATTTAAACAAAAATATAGAGCTACTATGAAAACCGAACTTCATTTCATTAATAACAAAATACTGAAACTGTTTACATGTAGAATGGAAATAAACTAGCTTAGGCGATGGTGGCCTATCTCTAAGAAGATATGATGGCTACATGCCTCTCAATTGTGTTACAATGAGGTTCCAAGACCTTTTTATTATTGAGAAACAAGGGAAAACCCTAAACATCCAAAAACCTAACCTTAGGAGATGAAGCACCAAAAGTTTGTGGGCTCCGTTAGGGTTAGTTGGTACATCAAGTTTCTGGGGTCGTAACTTTGGGATATGATCTTTGTCTGACGCATGTGATACATTGTTAGGAATATCTCTTTGAGGACTACAACTTTCGATCGCAAACCCTTGTCACAAATGATAGGTTTGCCTGTTTTCCAAAAAAACATCGTTGAAGGCCTCAAAATGGCTCCGGAAGTTTAGGACCCAACAAAATTACAAAAAATAATAAATCGTGCTACAAGTAAGGAAACTGAAAGAAACAGTGTTGGGGTCCAAGTGGAATAGGCGAGTGGCCACCAATATGCACCTGGATCATGTCTCGTGATTTGTCAATATGAGCAGTAGGATGTAGGAGGCTCACCTGAGACAGTTGGATGGGACACAATGCATTAGGAGAGAGAATTTCTATTAGTTTTTGTAGCATCGAATGTGTTCTAGTTACAAAATTTGGTGGAAACACTAGAATACATGAGATCTCCAAAACCCAAAAATCATTTCTGGAAATTCCACCTAAAGATGGCTTAATTAGATTATTAGCCAATTTTTAAATATTTCCTAAGTCTAAATTTAGGGAATATAGTTAATTAATCAGAATTAATTAATTCAAGTTGAGAATAGTCTAGAAATTCACACAGATTGACTTCAAGATGATTCTAGCCCTTGATTAATTTTCAATCTTGGCCGTTGGAGTCCCAACAGGGGAAGTCGATGGGAACTTGGAGAACACACTTCAACAGTTCGATTTTGTTGGCAGATCAATTTCCAGAGAGCAGCAGTAATTGCCAGAGAGCCAGAAATCGACGTAGAGACAATGAGGGGCAAGGACAGTGAGGCTAAAGGAAGTTTATAGATCTAGAAAATGCATTTGCAGAGAGGCTGAGATTTCTCCAGGAGGCTGCGCAGAGGCAATGCAGAGCCTCAAGAAGGTAGTTCAATGTACTGGGAAGTGAGACGTTTTCAGTTCCATAGGTCGGCAAGAGGTTCTAGAGTGTCGGAGAGATGTTTTCCCAGTCAGTAGGTAGGACGGCTAGATTAACAGTTAGTTTGGGAAGCAGTTGCAGCAAGCAATATCAAGTTGACGCAGAGCCTACATAGGCCCAATTGGACGACTTGCTTTTAAGAGGAAATACATTGTCGGAATTGCCTGGAGCGAGCGTAAATTCCCTCTAGATATTTTTGCTAGTATTTTCTTTGCAGGATAGCTAGATTTTGACATCAAGATTATTGTACTCAAAATTTCTCAACACTGCATAATAATAAAACCCTTAACTGTTGCACCAATTTTTCCAAGTTGGGTTTTTTTGGGGAGAGTTGACCAAAAATAATCGTGTCACAATTCTTGTGTGTGTTAGAATTTCTTAGTTTCCAATATTTTATTTTCCGTGGTATTTTTATGGTGAAAATTGCAGCTGTGATTTTATTTATTGTTTGTTGTAGCAAATAAACTGCGTAATTAAATTTACAGTTAGGAGAATAATTTCCAGTTGCTGCAATAGATGGAATTTTCACATGGTATCAAAGGGTGAGTGATCAGCCACGAATCTTGGAAGAGGAGGAAATAATTTCGCTGTCCATAGGGAGGAGCAGGCCAAAATTCCTAGAGGAAGCACAGTGCTCAGATAGGTAAGCCGAATTGTTGGGGTAGGAATTCAATTTTCAGTTGCAGGGTTGCTGAAAAGTCTAGTTGCCTGGGATAGTGATTCCAGTAGTCAGAGGGAGCAGGAACAACTCAGATTTTCATTGAGCAAGTTTCTGGTTGGACGCAGAGAGTGTTGCAGTAGTACAACTAGTGTCGGGTGGAAAAGAAAAGCACACACAGTAGAGGGAAAAATTCTCTCAGGGAACTTCGAGTTAAAGAAGTTCGATTTTCTAAGGAAGATTGGCAGTGGTGGCTAGCAGATCTGCACATTCCAGAAGGGACTGCGAGTAGTAGAGAAACAACCAAGCAGAGGGAAAGAGGTAGTTTTTGACTTGATCAGAGATGGCCACAATTGGGCTTATAGATCACGTTAGGTTGGAGAGTGCCTCCAACTACGTCATCTAGAAGGCAAGGATGTCCTTCTTTCTAGATGAATATGGCTTGAAAGCCTACATAGATAATGTGGTGGCAGTTCTCCAAGATGCAGATCAACTCAGAAGAATACAGGAAGGAGTAGGCAAGGGCAACACAGTTGATCTTGGATGGAGTTCAACATCATATAGTCTCACATATGGCAAACAAAGGAATGACCAAGGAAATGTGGGATGCTTTCTCCACGCTATATCAGGGTACTTCTGAGCAGCAGAAGATGTTCCTGGAAGAAGAGCTGAGATGCATCAGGATGCAAAAGGGAGAAGGCATTGACCCCTTCCTCACTAGAATTCAAGAGGTTCGAGATCAGATGTTGGAGCAACACCTCAACCATCAGAGCTAGTGCGACTGGCACTAAATAATGTCTCGAAGGATTGGAAAGTGTTTGTCCAAAGTATATTGGGCAGAGACACTTTTCCAAGATGGGACAGGATGTGGGCTGATTTGCAGTACGAGGGATTGAGGCGAGTTTTGCTTAAGAGCTCCATCAGTGGCAATAGTAGCAGCGGATCGAAGAGTGTCAAGGAGGAGAATGTGGCCCTAGTATCTAAGGGTCTATGTCAGGGGAAAGGGGAGCAGAAGAAGAAGGACCTATCTAAGAAGTGCTTTAGGTGTGGCAAGTTTAGCCACTACAATACCGAGTATCCTCTTAGAAAGAAGGAGAAGCAAAAGACGCAGGACCAAGTGACAACATGTAATGTTAAGATAGATAGGTTGTCCTCAAGGTTGGGGAATATTTTTTGATGTTCGCAAATATACTTCTAGGAGTGAGGTGGGGTGATTTGGTGTTGTAGCCCAAGAGAGCTACAGAGATGAGCAAGGTCCTTGAGGAATCCACGTCTTGGATCATTACCTTGTTACAGGGGGCCACAGTATTCAGTAGCAGGATGGATCAGTGTCAAGAGATGCAGTCAGATATCAGAATGATAGTTGTAGACTAGTAGCAGTTAGGTGTTGAGGATCGCAGTGCAATTTTGACAACAAAATAGGAGGCTAAATGAAAACTTAGCAACAACGCAGATTCTTCAGTGACATTGCAAAGGCTAGTAGCAGTCAGGACTCAAGAGACAAATACAACAAACACAGATGATTTAGCATTTCAGATGCTTCTTAGTTGCAGTAGTTGCAGTTGCAGCAGCGACAAATGAGAGAAAGTTGTAGTGTTGATTCAATGTTGGCAGCAATACAACAAGATCAACAGCGGCACAGATGCAACATCAGAGTTGCGCAGTGGTTGGTGGGCGGTGGCAAGTGTAGTGTCCTATCTAGGGTGCTAGACTGGGCTATATTTATTATCGACCAGGGTGCGTAGACTTAGAGGCGTGTGCCTAAAATATATAGACATAAAGGATCTAATCTAAGCCTACTCTTCCTAATTACAATGCTATGATTTGATTCAATATCAAACTATCAACCAAGTATCAACTAAGTATCAAACTATGTATCACTATCAACTAAGATTCAGTTCGTAAAATGCTGTGTATCACTGTAATTAAAGATTTTGGTCTCCTTACAGAGACATCAAACATAAAACCTATGTTCAGTGCTACTCAACATTCATGAACATTCATTAATAATCATGCAAAGTGAAAATCATAAGCATAAAGTTCATGACAGTGCTTTACAAGGTAACCCTGGATCGAATCCCTTACAGGATATGATTCACGATCCAAATGATAATCTATTCAAGTGCATGCATAAACATATAAACAAGCGCATTCATAAATACATAAACATGGACATGCATCGATTTAATCACTGCGCATATATATCAATATCAAATACCCTGACTGTAAACGCAATTAAAATGACAACAATATACCATGTACGCAGGGCCCGTCTGCGTTCTTGGAATACTGAGCTTGTTATCCCACGATCACCAAATCAAAACAACGCAACTGTGATTATAATGCAAGTCTGTTTGTATTAAATTCGAAGCTCTGTTCATGAAGCAACAAGTAAAAACGTAAACGAACATACAACCGGTTCAGCACTTATATTTACATATGGTTTCACATCCCTTGAAAATGGATGTACATTCATGAGTGGCTGTTGCCGCTTTTACCAAAACACTATTTTGAAAATGTTTCTATCCTAGCTGACATATAAAAAAAGGAAACAACTAAAATCAATTTGGACTGTGACTGTGTGATGTTGCTGTCTTTGTCGCCAACATGCCATAGTTGACAAGTCGTTGACCGCGCATGTAAGAGGGTTGATTCTGCTGCGGGATAGGTGCTCGTCCATGCTTGGACATTCCGCTTTTCACCCATACCCTTCGCTCTGGCCTGGCTGTCATGTCACATGTCAAACAATAAGCCATTTACAAGATGTTGGGACTTCCTGTAGTCATTTTGCCCAAAAACTCCTAATTTATTAACACAAAACCCTTAAATCAATTTAAATGCAATTTAATAACTATAAGACTATTAATTAATCAATTTGCAAGGGATATGAGGGATAAATGATGAAAAGAGGTAGGCAATTGTCATGTTTTGGGAGGGAAAAAGGGGTCATAGAATGGTACCAACACCCTCTCCCAAACCCCTCTATGGAAGGCTCTAGCTCTAGTGGCTCCCATAGATATAACCTGATAACGCTACCCCTTCCCTGAAACCTCACTTTCGGATTTGGCGAGGACCCTATACCCTCTAGAGCCCTCAAATTTCATGGGGGCAGACAATCACATTTATCCAAGGCCATTCGATGAGCGATTCTTGAGGTGTTGACTGGCATACAGACTCATATCAATTGGGTTCTTAGAGCAAAATGAAACTATGAGAGGGTTACCCCATGAAGTGCCTTTCCTTCAATTGCAGGGGTTTGGCTAGCCCGGATAAGAAACTGGCTCTCAAGAGGCTCATTGGATCAGATAGGATAAATGTATTATTACTTCAGGAGACTTTGGGTGATGGGGTCTCCATAAGCAAGATCCTACTGAATATGCTCACGGATTGGAATTTCCACACACTGGATGTAAGAGGGAGATTTGGTGGTTGTGCATTGGGTTTCAATAATAAGACTAAGATGGACAATATTTGGGGGGGAGAAGGATATTTGGGGGTTGATTTCAAATCCATTGATATCGATTTATCCCTAAGACTGATTAATATATATGGTCCATGCCACAATAGGGAGGCTTATTGGGATAGGTTATTGAGTGCATATTTCATGTTGGCGGACAATTTAATCATTGGGGGAAACCTAAATTTTTCTTTGGGGCATGCTGAATCTTGGGGAAATAGAGCACAGGCTGACTCCCCGATGACTTATTTTAAATATTTGATGGATTCCTATAACCTCACGAACATAGACTCGGCCAAGATACTATTGTCTTAGAGGAATAGGAGAACATGAGAGAATGTTCTGCCCAGGAGACTAGACCGTTTCATGATTAAATCTCCTCTGCTAGCTAGGTTGGACTGAATTTGAAAATGGGGGGGATAGGGGGGAATATCTTACCATTCCCCGATCTTTATGGAGATTATAAGATCCAACCATAAACCACACCCCCCATTCAAGTTCAATGCCACTTGGCTTACTGAAGTTGAATTTCATAAGTTAGTCATAGATTCTTGGACTCGCTATGGACTAGACAACAACAACCCATCGATGGAGGTGATTGCATGCAACTTGGCCTGTATCAAATTCAAAACCATTAGATGGGCCAAAGAAAATAAGCTAAAGGATGAGGCTACCATTTAGAGGATTGAATATGACATTAGGGAGCAAGAAAACTTAGGGATTACAATTTATACAAACATTGAATCAAAGGACCATCTGATAAGATTGGAAACTGAAAAAATTCGCTTCCTGAGCCAACAAGAGGAGACTTGGAAACTAAAGAGTAGAGTAATATGGCTAAAGGCTAGGGACGAAAACTCTCAATTTTTCCAACAATATGTCAGGGGGAGAAAAATTATTAACACTATTTGGACACTAAGGGATTAGATAGGTAGGGAGGTCAGCACTTTCAACCAACTTGCTGATCAAACATCTCTCACAAATCTTCAAAGCACCTAGGGAAGCTATCATTGATGAGATACTTTGCACTGCTAAAGCGATTCCTAGATTTATGGAGGTTGAAGATACAAATATTCTAAATGAAACAGTGAAGCTGGGGGAAATTGAAGTTGCTCTGAAATGGTTCAAAAGAGATAAGAGCCCAGGTCCTGATGGGTGTCCTATACAACTATATCTCACCTTCTTTGATCATATTGGGCCTGATCTTCAATTGGCTATTGAGGAATGCAGACTTTCTGTCCAAATGCATAAAGGGTTCAACTCGACCTTTCTTGCCCTCATTCCCAAAGTTGATCACCCTCAAACCTTTGATGACTATCGTCCCATCTCCCTATGTAATTGTATATACAAAATAATTTCAAAAATTATTGCTAATCACATCAAACCTTTTTTATCCAAGATTATTTCCAAGGAACAATTCACATTCCTTAATCAACGCCAGACACATGAAGCCATAGGGACCACTCAGGAAGGGATCCACTCGATCAAGAAAAAGAATACTAAGAGTATCATTCTTAAAATTGATCTATCAAAATATTTTGACCGTGTCAGTTGGTCTTATGTTCAACTTATTCTTACCCATATCATTTTTCCTCACTCTTTCATAAATTGGATCATGTGTTGTTTCACATATGCATCCTATAGCATTCTCATTAATGGGGCTGCATTGGGGTTCTTTCATGTTGAACGTGGTCTGCGACAGGGATGTCCATTATCTCCATTGTTATTTCTTCTGATCATGGAGGGACTACGTAGACAGTTAATTAAAGCCAGTGTTGAAGGGTCATTGGGTGGTGTAAAGATATTTGAAGTCTCCTATTTCTCACACCTATTGTTTGTTGATGATGTCCTTATTTTTTTAAATGGTTCAGTTCGTGATACCACTTGTTTCAAGAAAATTCTATCCCTGTTTTGTAAGGCTACAGGTATGGAGACCAACTTCAATAAATCCACCATATTATTGGTGTCTTGCTTACAAAATGAGCAAAGACATGCTATACAACCATTTGAATTTGTTAGGCAAGAGCTGGATATGAGTCTCAAATACCTAGGATTCATGCTCAATCCAAATGGTTATCGTATTGCAGATTGGACATGGCTCATTGCAAAAATTGATGGTCGTATTAACATATGGAAACAAAGATGGCTTTCTAGAGCTGGTAGGCTCACCCTGATCAAATCAGTGTTGGAGGCCATCCTGTGATATTGGATGACTCTTGCATGGATACCAAAAGGCATTATCAATAGATTACAACAAATCTGTTGTTGCTTCCCATGGCGGGAGAAAAATGTGGGGAGGACATTTGCCTGGGTTCGCTGGGACAGAATTGGGAAACCAAAAAAATGGGGAGTATGGGGTATAAAATATCTACATTTATTTGCAAAGGCGCTAAATGCAAAGATGGGATGGAAAATTATCACTTCAGATAGCATATGGAAAGAGGTGGTCTAATTTAAATACATTCATCCTCTATCTGTCATCGACTAGATTTGTAGGCTGACTCAGGGCATAATTGGTTCATCTATCATATGGAAGGTTATCTCACAGTCTATTAGTGTCATCAAGGAAGAACTGGCTTGGCGAGTTGGGAATGGTGAACAAGTGTGACTGGGTATTGATGCATGGTCTATATGTGGTAATGCACACATACTACCACTCGAACTATGACAAATCCTTGCAATGACTGGCATCACCCAGTTCTCTCATATTGCTGATGTTAGAAACCCAAACTGGCATCTCGGGATTCTCGGCAGATGGAATAGGGTTTTGCATCGGTTTATTGTAGCATTGTAGGAACCTAATATTAGGATTACTCTACAGGAACATGAAATCATATGGGCCACTGCACCACATGGTCGATATACCCCAAGGGAAGGATATGATGCACTTATGAATACTTTGGATTTGGTGGAAGTGTGCTAGTGGTGGCCCCCACTATGGAAACTTAAGGCACCTCACAAAATCCGTTTGTTTATGTGGTGTATACTATCAAAAAAATTCCCACGGAAGTCAATCTTATGCAACAGGCTTTCCATGGTCCATCTAGATGATGCCTCTGCAAGGAAAATACAGAGGATATTGACCACTTATTTCTTCATTGCCTGGTTCTTGGCTAGGTGTGGGTTTAGATCACTACCTCCCTCAACATTGTGCTCATATGGGAAGGACCACATATATCTGATGTTTAGCAATGTTGGTGGAATGCTACAACTTCACAAAAAATCAGAAACCTCCCTCTGATTGTCTGTTGGGGTATCTCGCTGACCAGGAATGGAAGTATATTTCGGGATGCACTGACCCACTGGTCGGCCACACGCAACTATATTGCTACTATTTATAATTTGATCCCTGAGGACATAGACCACCACCCTTCCAGGGTCATCAATGTAGAAGTTATAGACAAGGACATCCCTTAGCTTATTTCAATGGGTTGGCACAGACCGCTAGATGTGGCGGGGGGGGGGGGGATACTTCATATAAATGATTCACACATCTTCAAGATCAAAATTGGATTACGGAGAGGCACCAACAAATATGTTGAATTAAATTGTCTCAGATACCTTCTCATATTTTATCTAGAACAAAATTGCCACATGATACAAATCTTTGGGGACTCAAAGCTTGTTATATACTGGATTAACTCTGCATATCATTGTCACTTGCACACACTCAGGGCTTAATGGATGAAGTCATCACTGTAAAATCACAAATTTATTTTATTGTATGCTCTCATATATATAGGGAAAGGAATGCAGTCGCTGATTTTCTTTCCAAGGAGGTCGCGCAACAGAACAGGGGGCAGTGGTTGATACAAGAATTCAGAGATTGGGTGTTCTTCCAGTTTTACCATTGACCATTCATTGAGATGGATAGGTATATATCGAAATGATCTTCATAAGATCATTCGTATTTTTTGACTTTTTGGTCATCTCTATGTTACTGGACAGTTATGCCTTTTAATTTTATATAAATATTATTCTTTTATTGTAAATATTGAACTATGACACTGTACTGTTTTGAATGGTTTATCCATTTACTGGTGATTGCTTGACACATGCTAAAGATACAATATTTAATTTTCTTATTATTAATGAAAATTGCACTTTTTTATTGGGAAAAAAAAACTCTATGAGTAGGATCCCAAGGTTGACCCCCCCCCATAGTCAACACTGATACTAAACTCTTCATGGTGCAAGAAGTAGAAATGGGTATCAAGAAGTTGGGTGTTGGAAAAAAAAAGACTTAGCTGAACTCCAAGCAGAATATCTAAAGTGGGGCTCAAAGATCCTTGCACCTCACATTATAAGAATTTTCAACAACATCATACAACAGGGGCTCCCCACAGATTGGACAACCATTCTAGCAATACCACTTTTCAAGCGCAGTGATGTCAATAATCCCTCCAATTATAGGACCATCATGATAAACCCTTTTTTTGCAAATCCATTTGGAAGCATGCTAGAAAATAAAATTAGCAAGTGGGACGAAGAAAGAGATAAGATTTCTAAAGGGCAAGCAAGTTTTAGACATAAATCTTCCATATTTGATCATTGTATAACTTTAAGGCACATCATTGAAAACTTTTGGGAGAAAAAGGAAGAAGACTTTTGTTGCTTTGTTGATTTCATAAAAGTGTTTGACAAGGTTCCTAGGGATAAGCTTTGGCACAGAATGGAGGAACTTGGGGTTCCTAAACATTTGAGAGCAGTTGTGCATAGGCTATATGAAGAAGTGAAAGTAAAAATTAGAACTTTAGCAGGCATTTCTGAAAGTTTTAGAAGCGATATCGTGGTCAATAAAGGTTGCCCACTTTCTTCTACCCTTTCTGGTTTGTATATTGACAAGCTTGAGGAGTGGTTAAATTTGCAAGGGGGTGATGGTATCTGTTTGGGAAAGTTTGTTATAAGGCTTCTTTTGTATGCATATGACCTTATTCTGATTGCTAAATTGTCTCTTGGTTTGCAAGAGCACTTACTATCCCTTGAGATTTTTTGTAGAAGTATGGGGATGCAAGTCAATATCAGCAAAACGAAAGTAGTGGTTTTCTCTAAAAAAAATACATAACCAACATAAGTTCTACTTTGAAGGAAACATTTTATAAGTTGCGGATTAAAAATACCTCAGAATCGCCTTCAACAAAAATATAAGTTGGTATGGTTGTAGAAAGAAAATAACTTTAGGGGGTTGGAAATAATTTTATGCTTTTCAAATTAGGTGTAGAGAGGCAAAGTTATGGGATTGGAAAGCCACTAAAACTCTTTTTGGGCTTCTAGTAATTCTGATGATTCTCTATGGTTGTGAACTATAGGCTAGTAGTACATCCGACATGCAATGGAGACAAATTGAGAAAATTCAGAAGCATTTGATTACAAACAAATTCAAGATTAAAAGTGTAGTTCCTTATGTTATCTTTTTAAGTGAAACAGGGGCTGCTCCTATGAAGCAATTTCTATGGTGCGAGTCATAAGGTACTTAAAAAACATTGAGCAAATGGAAGAAGGTATATGGCCTAAGGTTGTCTTTAATGAGAGATTGCGCAAAAAAAAAAAAAAAACTTGGATGCAGTAAAATAACAAATGGTTTAGTAAATGGGGTATTTTCTTGAACACTTGTCCCATAAACAACAAAGAGATAAAATATTTTGTTATGGATAAGTTCCACAAGCGTACTTGGGATAAGGAGCTAGGAAGAAAGAAAAAGTACTATATTGAAGTGTTTAATCCCATTCATAGTCATCAACCAAAAGCATACAAAGAGGGTAATATCACTCGGAGAGCCAAAATTCTCGTTGCTCAGTTAAGGACTAATTCTCATCAACTTCATTGTGCAATAGGGCACTGGAAAAGGCCAAAAGAAGTGTGAGGAAAGATTATGCATTTTTCGTTCTTCCGGAAAAGTGGAAACAAAAAAGAATTTTATTTTAGAGTGTGAGGTCTTGAAAGACAACGGGGAAAGTTATGCAGATATGCTGGAAACTAGCTCTTGGGATAATCTATTTAGTGAGGGGTTTGTCAAGAAGCTGGGAGAATTTATTATGAAGCTTCACAGAAAAAGGGCCGAATACATCAAATAGATGAAGAAGCAATATGTCCCATAGGCTATCTTTAGCCTCATGGACGCTAAAATAATTTATTTCTTCTTCTTCTTTCCTGAGACGAAGCATATTCATAGAATATCAAATCCCTGCCATTGTATAAAAGTCAATGTGGGTTCATCCTTTAGCGAATTATTGTTTGTGGTTGCATTGCAAGACAACTAAGTAATTGGCAGCTTGGTTGGTGTTCATGATAGGAAATTTTACACTTAATTAAATTTCATATATTAAAGTTTTTGAATAATTAAATGGTTGTAACTCTTTTTCCATAGTTTATATATATAGAGAGAGAGAGATTGATGGATGGATGGAGTTGTGTTAATAAAATAAAACCATTTTTTTATCCTCTACCTTCCTCTATATTTCATATTAATAGATATTTTCTATTATGACTTTTAATTTCAACCAAAATGTCTAGAACAAATCTTGTTGGACATCAAATTCTAGGTGAAGCTGAAAACATCTAAACACAATTATTCGTTTTTAACGGTTGGTGAAACATTCGTCCCTTCACGAAGAATTGTTCTCCGTGAAGTGTGAGAGAATATTTAATATATGTGTAACTTTTAAGTTCATAGCATTTCGGGAATAATAAATTCATTGATTAAAGTAGAGTAGTTATTACCTTCTCATCATCATAGGAGAACAATAGAATGTCTTTTCACAGGAGAACCATAGAATGTGAATCTATGCTTTCTTTCCTTTTTTGCATTTTTTCAAAGGAAAAATACAAAACCATTCTTCATTAAAATGAGGAAGAGTTTTACATTTGCTTGGATCAAATGTAGTTGATCAGTGCTTCTCAACAATGAGCCTTGAAGACCAAAAACCATCCAAAAAGCAAAATAGAGAAGCCCTCGGAGAGCATGGCAACAAGCATAATTAGATGGCATCAAAACCATAAGGGAAAACAAAGATAGACATCAAACCATACAACAAACCTAGGAGAGGCCACGAGAGATAGAAAAAACACTCCAAAAACCACCTATGAAAACTTGAAAAATCCCTGCCCACATAACAAACCAGCAACAAAGTACTCAAAATGGAAAAATCCAGGAGAAAGAGACAGGCCCTGCTTGGATATGGCGTCATCAACGATATTCTATTCACGGTAGATATGCTGGAAGGAGACGTCATAAAAGTTTGCCTTTAGATCCATGAGACGGATCATCCAATTGCAGAGGGAGGAGACCCCAAGGGTGGAGTGGCCCAAAATCCATTGAATCAAAGTAAGGGAATTCCTAAAATTGAAATCCGCTTGATGCCCAACCATAAGGAACATTGTAAGGCAACCCATAAAGCAATCATCTTGGACCTGATGTTGCCTCCCCTGCCACCAGACCAACTGAACCTATAATGTGAAGAGGGGTCAATTCTCAGGAAAGCACCATAGCCACATATGCCTCCAGAGGCAAACCCATAAAAAAAACATATGGGAAAGATGCCAAACAGATCAAGCATGGAAATAGAATGGGAGTAGGCCTTTGGTAGCCAAGGATTGATTTCCATGATGAAGGCATCAATTTTTAAGGCAACTTGATATGAGTCAGAGAATTTGCCTTCAAAGATAACATTCAGAGCCCTCCATATCCCCCACAGTACATATAATGGAATAGACATGTAAGCAAGTGCATTTTGAGACCATGTCACAAGGAAGACCACAATTGAAGAGTCGTCTTGAGTGATAGAAACACCCAACAAAAGATAAATCTCCAACCAAAAAGCAGAAGCAAAGGGACAATGTAAAAATAAGTGGGAGCAGTCCTCAGAAACCGATTTGCATAAAATTCACTTGCCGTTAGGGAAGATATAGTGACCACTGACACAAGATAAAGCTTTACTTCGATCTTTAATTTAAATATTTTAATTCTAATTTATTAATAACTATAATTTTTATTTTCTAAATAAGAAAATCCATTAATTTTTCAAAGATACAAAGTATTTTGTAAAATAAATAATTTGAAAATAATTTAACTATACGATAGTTTTAGCTTTTTTGAAATTTTAATATTATTTTTATTTCATAATTGTGATTTTCTATTTGAAATTTTAATAATATTTTTATTTCATAATTGGGATTTTCTATTATTCAAAATGAGTTTCAGTTTAAAACTTTTAAACTTATCATTTCAAAAAAAATAAAAATCTACACAAAATATGATAGAAAAATATAAAATATAAAAATAAAATATCTCATAATTAATTACATAGAGATTTAAATAAATTATTCATTTGATATTGTTTTTGAATAGTGATTATTCATATATTTCGTTTTAAAATAACAAAAAGTAATAATTACTTAATATTCATCTTTTTACTATTTAAAATAAACTATAAATTTTTTTTAAAATATTTTTCATATTTTAATTTAAACAATATCTTATATATCTTAATAAATTAAATAAAAGGAAAAAATTATCAACGGTATAAAGATTTCAATATTTTTTTCCCTTACTTCCTTTTTGATATTAATAAAAAAGATTTATATATCTTAATAAATTAATTAAATAAATAAAATATATTTTTTAGACCGTTATAAATATTTTAATATTTTTCCCTTTCCACTTTGATAAAAAAGGGTTTATATATCTTAATAAATTAAATGAAAGAAAAAATGTATCATACAGGTATAAAGATTTTAATATCTTTTTCCCTTACTTCTATTTTGATATTGAATAAAAAGTGAAAGCAAAGAAGATAGGGGAAGAAATTTTATGAAGGTTTTTTCAATATTTTGGAACGGTGAAAACTTTTAAAGACTACTTCATTCTATTACATTGAAAAAAAAAATCCAGAGAATAGATAAACCATAAAATTATATATTTATTAATAAAATATTAATAATATATTTTTATTTATTTATAAAGGTAAATGGAAAAATAAATATTTATTTATTTTTTATTATTAAATTTAATTAATTGATTTTACTATTATTATTATTAAAATTGTAAATGAATTTCTTAAAATGACAAGATAAAAATATATAAAGCCCTAACTAAAAGGAAAAAGAGGCAGTACATTCGTCAAAGACAAGAGAATCTCTTACACATCTCTAAGGTAGCTCCTAAGAAATTTTGGAGGCAGATTCTGACTGGGAAGACTAAAGATAATAATAAAATTGCTCTTCACGATTGGAATTCCTATCTTAGCTTTATGAATCTCCAAATGTCATGGATAATTTGGAAACCCTACTCACAACGAAAGAAGTTTTCTCTTTAGAAGACATTAAGTTTGGGGTTAATCGCCTCACTAATGGGAAAGCTAAGGACATTGAAGGTTACCAGGCGGAAATCTTAAAAAATGGAGTTCATGTCCTCATCCTGCACATCCACAAGCTTTTCAATCAAGCAGTCAAGCAAGGGTTTCCTAAACCTTGGGCTGAGAGCCTCATTATCCCTATTTTTAAAAGTGGGGATACAAATAACCCCTCTAATTATCGAACAACTATGATCAGCCCTCTCTTAGCCAAGTTATATGGTAGTATTTTGGAAAAGAAGTTAAGCATATGGCTTGAAAGTGAAGTAAGCGGGCCTAAAGGCCAAGTAGGTTTCAGAAGGCATCACTCAACAATAGACCACCTCGTTACGCTTAGGATCATTGCGGAGGAATGTCGTAATGATAAATCCAATTTATTTTGTTTCTTTGTGGACTTTAGAAAGGCTTTCGATACGGTTCCTATATACAACATTTGGAATAGATTAGAAGAGCTAAAGATTCCTCTCGAGTTGAGAGTTGTCGCTATAAGGTTATACGAGAATGTAATTACCAAGATAAAGAGCAATGAGGGGTGGTCAAAAGATATTAAGTGTAACATCAGAGTTAAACAAGGTTGCCCCCTCTCCCCTACCCTATTTGGAATTTACATCGATAAGCTCGAAGACTATTTAGAGGAAGCAAGATGTGATGGCACGATCTTAGCTGGGATAGTCATCATCCTTCTTCTCTAGGCTGACGATATTGTTCTTTTGGCAAGGTGCCCCTCTGATCTTGATAAGCAACTCAGGCTTCTTAAGGATTTATTCTCTACCATGGGTATGACCGTTAACACTGACAAAACAAAAGTTATGATTATCAAATCCAAGAAGGACACTTACGCTAATTTTATGTATGACAATATAACTTGGAGGAAGTGTATTCTTACAAGTACCTAGGAATTGATATTCATCACAAGCTCAACTAGAACCATAGCATTGAGAAAAGGATTAATGGGGGGTGGAAAGCTTATTTTGGTCTTGAAAATAATTGTAAAACGGAAAACCTTGTAATGTGGGATAAAAAGAAGTTCCTCTTTGAAACTTTAGTCATTCTTGTTATCTTATATGGCTGTGAGGTTTGGGGTTGCAGCATCTCCAGAGAATCATGGAGAAAGATTGAGCAAATCCAGAAGTGTTTTATAACTTATAACCTGAAAATTAAAAGTAATATACCTTATCCTATTCTCCTTATAGAAGCAGGTATTTCCCCTATTGAGAGCCTAGCTATGATTAGGTTTCTATTGTACAAGCACAAACTCAATAACATAGACGATCACAGACTTCCTAAGCTAACTTTAAATTCCAGCCAAAACCACCTAAGGCTTAATCGGGGGTGGCATAGAAACACAAGGGCCTGGTTAAACTATTGGGAGATCAACGAGAATGATGCATTGCAAAACATAAATAACATTAAAGATATTGTTACTTCTAAGTTCAAAGAAAAAATGTGGTGTGAAAAAGATTTAGCGGCTAAAAGAAAATTAACTTATTATAAGAAGGTCATCAACCCCACCCTAGAAGATCAAAAGTATCTCTCTCTTTTAACTAGCTCAAAGAAGAAAATTAATATAGCAAAGATTAGAACGAATTCTCATGAGGTCCATAGTGAAACAGGTCGTTGGGTAGTTCCTAAAACACCATGGATGGAAAGGATCTGCGATATATGTAAGAATAGGAACATTGAGGATGAAAACCACTTCCTCTTAGAGTGCCCCGCGTACAACCACATTAGATCTCAGTTTCACAATCTTTGTTA
>APFE031441513.1:32171-56027 GCA_000404065.3 Pinus taeda
ATTACACATTTTAATATTATATATAAAAAATTGGTATTATTATTTAAGTTTTATGGTTAAATACCTGAGGATGTTATAAGTTTAATGGAAAGAAATAGAATATGTATACTTTTACAATAAATCATCTGGCAGAGGGTTTTACGAATAATTCCCACCCTAGCAAGGCAAATTATTTAAAAGTTTTATTTTCTAAATTATATCAAATTTGCTTTTATATAATAATAAAGCTGAATTATTTCAGCAACTGGGGTGTTCAGAAGACGTGATGTAATATAATATAAGCAAGGCTCACTTGTCCCGGGACTTCGATTATATTCATTGCGCAAATTTTGCTTGCCACCTCAGAGCTTGTTTTGTCCCTTGGTATACATCATTTGAAAACTGCTTGTTAGTTGATGTAGACATTTTTATTTTATTTTTTAGGAAGGAAAAAGGCTATATTTATATTATCAGATGGATCATGTACATTATAGTTACATTCATTTACCTTTATCATCATAAAACACTAGAAAATCTGGGTTGTGTGATGAGTCAATCCCTATAAAGTGCCCTTATAAAGAGATGTAAATACAAAGAGTGTATAACCAAATAAGTTCTGCATATTGAATATCGCAGATATATGAGAGAGTACTAAAACAGTGAATTCCATCAATATAGCATTGTGATGAAACCATATCTTCCCATATTCATAGTGTAACATATAAAAAGCCATATCGCCATCTCATTCCATTGTTACCTGTTACATACAAAAAAAGAGAAACATTTATACAAAAAAGATCATAGAGTATATGCATAACTATCCTGGAAACGTGAACTCCACAGCACCCAAAATATTTCCCTCCATAAATATATCCATATGCACTTCTCCCACCATTCCTTGAAGTCCTTTCTTTGAGAGCTCATCTGCAAGCTGGTTATGCTCTCTGCGGGTGTGATTGATTGGAGGGTTCGCGAGCTGAAACCAAAGACTTTCAATTCTCCTTAACCAACCAAGAAGAGTTGATTGTTTAATCTATGCCTTGCCATTAACATGGTCCATGATAATCTTTGAATCCCCATATATATGGATGTCGGGGATATTGAGAAAACTTGTGAGCCATAAAATACCCCATAGAGCCATTGCCTTTACCTTGTTATTCGTTCCCATACCAACACTCCAGTGGACTCTGTATTGTAATTCATTTGACATTGCTATCCAAAATCCACAATGGCAGACATTGTTTTGTGCCGCTCCATCGAAAAATCCAATTGGGTACACCATGTGTGGGTAGTTGCTCCTTTGTCGATGTTTTTTGGGTATATTCTCATGAATAGGAAACAGTGTGTATAATGATATGATCTTCTTATATACCAGTCTGAAATCCTTGACAGAGTTCTCAAATATGTGTTTATTTCTCCATTTCCATATAGTCCAGAAGAATAGGAGAGGAATTATCCTCCAGACAAACTTTTGTTTACTCCACCACGCCATACAATCTGCAATGCCAAGAAAATGATTATAAGGAAAACCGTAATGCATTCCCAATTTTTCCCATACCTAGATCATGTGATGGCACTTGAGGAACAGATGATCATTGTTTTCCCCCTCCTGTTTTCAAATCGTGCATATGCTTGGCCCATGCCATATTCGCTTTTGCAGGTTCTCCCAGGTTTTTGTTGTGGAAAACTAACCATGAGAAAATTATGATTTTGTTAGGAATGTGAGTTTTCCTGAAAGCATATAATATCGAATCCTCCATACACCTGCCATCTCTACCACTCAGAGAAATATATATGTCAACCACCATAATATTTTTGGCCTTCATTCTTCCCGACCACGCCAAACTATCGCATTGTTCCTCCCAGCATATACCTAGTGCTTTTAAACCGACACTAATTTGCATCCATTCCAAAGCCAGATTACCAACCATCCCTAGTTCTTGTGGAGTTTTCCATATAGGAGATCTTTCCCACCATTAATTAATAAGATAGTTCTAGAAATAAATGCCTTTTCCATATAAAAAACCAAGTAAAAATTCAGATATACAGCAATCCCTGTCGGCTCCTAGAATCTAATCCACCCCAATGATTATAGAGTGACCAGATCCCATATTCCACACCAGGTGTTGAATAAAATATTTTTCAACCTTTTGAAAGTTGTGCCATACGACAGACCCACACGAAATACCAATGTTGTGCTTACGGAACCAATATAGAAAATCCAGGTCCTTCAAATATTTTTGTCTGATCACATTGCTCCATATACCAGACCCAAAGATAGCTCGCCATAAGGATTTCACCAGCAGCAAACATCCAAATGCTCTGAGGTTCATAATACCATAGCCTCCCATTCTTTTTGGGCAAGCAATATGTGACAATTTGGTCAAGTGCAATTCATATTGTCCATTCTAGCCTGCCCAAATAAAATTAGCAATGATATGATTAATGCTATTAATGATGGCCTGAGGAATGTGAAATAAGTGCGCCCAATATACCCCCATTTGGGTAAGAACAACCTGTGTGAGGATTGCACGTCCACCGAGAGACACGCAATGATATTCCCATCCAAAAACTCATTTGAAAAACCTGTCTACCAACCATTGCCAATCATTGTTTCTATAGCAATTTTGTTTTATGTGATATTTGAGATATTTCATACCGTTTTGCATTGGTTCTGCCTCAATACCAAACAGATTCTTAATATAGTCAATGACCTCCATATCGCCCAAATCATGATAAACAATGGATTTGTGCAAGTTCATATTCAAACCAGTTGCTATAGCAAAAATTTTAAAAATATGGAAAAGATTCAGCCATGAGTGACGATTTAACATACCCATGATGAGCACATCATCAATGAAAAAACCATGTGATATTTTTATATTGTTCCCAAATACCAGTGCCTGAAATTGGTCATCATCCACCATTTTTTGATTCGCAGACTCAAGTCGTCCATAGTCAGGATGAATAAAAGAGGAGAAAGCGAGAAACCTTGTCTCAGCCCTCATCCAGCCCTAAAAAATTGAGTAGGATATCCATTGATAATCACTGTGTAATTTATATTCAAGATACAGGCCATGACCCAATCCATGCATCTTGGTTGCATCCTGATTTTATGCAAAACCAGTCGAAGATAGCCCAAATCTAAATAGTCATGCGCCTTCTGAAGATCCACCTTCATAATGGCAGCATTTATGTGCTTTGTATGTATCAAATGCATACATTCCTAAGCAATGGAAACGACATCATGTATTTTCCGATACTGTAAAAAACCATATTTCTCTGGTGATATAAATCTAGACAGAATGTTTTGCATCTGGATGGCTATGGTTTTCGAGATGATCTTATAAATAAGATTTCATAGCGAAATGGGAATGTAGTCATTGAAAGCCGTGAATGGGCGTCGCTTTGGAATGAGTACTATATATGGTGAATTAATGACATTACAATATGCACTTTGCAATATGTACTTAGGTACCTTGGCACTCGATGACATTAATGGCAAGTTTGCCTAGCATTGGTTAACGTCATTCATTAATGGCCAGTAATCTAATGACTTATCTTCATGCTCGACAACAACACATTCATTCGCGTGACTAGAATTGTACCATCAGGTTTTGTAGCAGGTGAAGATTATATCATTTCAACGTTTTGAAGCAGATACAACAGATTTAGCAGCATAAATAAAGAATTCACTTTCACCACCTCATCCACTATTTATGCAACCAAGAAGGAGATGAAATTCAACATTCTATTCCATGATCCAGCAATAGTTACAACTTCTCTACATATGCACAATTTGTCCACTTCCTAGGTAAGTAAAGGTATGTTATTTTCTAGCTTTTAATCATAGAATTCCTTGAACACTGAAATTATAATTTTTGGAAAATACTTCACCATATTTCCTTTCTCATTTAAAAAAAAAAATGTAAACACCTTTAGTTGGGGGGGAAGGGACATCAATTTATTATTACATCCATATCATTTCATTCCATTTCACTTCATTTCATCTAACATACTTGTCCTAATCGTTATAATTACATTATGGTTCAAAAGTTATGTGATTTGCAAATAAATGCTTAAATGATGAGTATATTATATGGTTGATTTAAAGATGCATTCTTAAATATGTTCAATGAATCTTGCAGCAACAAAAAGAAACAAGGTATTGAAACGCAAGAACCAATACCAATTAAAATTTGGTTGTCACACAAGAACCAACCAAACATGTTGCAAATTCAATGTATGACAAGGAATACTTTGCAAAAAGAAATGAAATTGTTAAATGCAAAGTTTAAGGACCATTGATATAATCCAATCTCATTCAAATCAAATCATGATTAAGCAATGCAATAGATTGCATGAGGACATGCAATAATGTCAGTGGGGGGGGATGTAGAGTCTCCAAATTATCTTCAAAATATCATCCACTTTCACCTTTATCGCCACCATTTCACTCACATGCCGCAACTCCATAGCCATATAATCTTTCATTAGCCTCCATTTTCATGATTATATGGGTTCCATTTTTGTGTTCCAAAAGTTAATGATTTCTAGTATTATAAGTGAATTAAATGGTTAAAACTTAGAAAAATGACATATACTTTCTAATACTTAAAAGTGGCTTGAGTTTCATGACACGTGTAGGTCATTTAGAAGCTTTCAAGGCACCCTTATGTGGACTCCAATGCTCAAATTCGAAATCCCTTCAACATATGGAAGAAGATTTGGATAAAGGTCAAAGAGGATATGTGTCTCATCAATACCTATTTGAGTTGTAATTCTATGAGATTTTCTAGGGATCTAGGGAGAGAATAAGGGACCTCCATTAATGAGGTAGCTTCTTATGCTTGTGTATAAATAGGAGAGCCTTCTCCTTTCAAAGACATGTAAAGTTGGGGAAATGTTCATGTTTTGAATATGGAATTTGGATTTGGCACCATGCTCATGAGTGATGTTCACTTTGATTTGGTTATGTTTGCATTTGGAGCCTCTCAACTTTCCATCTCTCATGCTTTTGGATTGGCCACCTATAATGTGTGAGATTTATTGTTTTTCGTAGAATAAGGTTTATTGCTTTCATAGATTAAGATTTAAAGCTTTCATATATTTTCCCGTGTGAGAGGTTAAGAGTGATTGTTTTTATTTGCTTTCCTACCTAGAGGTTGAGAGAAATTTTTTTTATTTGCTTTCTAATCTAGAGGTTAAGAGTGATTGTTTTATTTTCTTTCATATATTTTCCTGTGTGAGAGGTGAAGAATGAATTTTTTTTCTTTCATTTCATGTAATTTCAATTCCACGCGTTGTACTATAATTGTACTATAATTTCTTTTGAGTTGATTGTTGAATTAGAATAGGTGAATTTGGTTTGTCATTATTTGGTTTCGTAGTTAGATTGATCTAAATTGAAAGTTAATTTCTAGCATATATAGTACACACACGTTTCGCAAGTTTTACGAAACCCCTGGGTTGACAATTAAATGATAGGTATTTAATTTGCCTCAATAATGCCTAACCGAGAGACTGTAGTTTTGTGTAGACTTTGCCGAGAGGATATATATATCTCACCGAGAAACTGTGGATTCCTAACCAAGGGACTGTAGTTCTGTGTAGACTTGATCGAGAGATAGTGAATGCTTCTTCACCAAGAGACTACGGTTCTGTGTATACTTCACAAAGAAACAGTGTATGCTTCCTCACCAAGAGACTGTCATTCTGTGTACTTCACCTTCGTTTTTCCTATTCTGAAATAATCTGAAGTGTTATTATTGAAATATCACTCCATGTGTTATACATATAGGTCTTCGTTGGCATCCATTAGGTTGACATGTGAGCCATAAGTCAGGCTGACTTATCAAGGAGGTCACTGTGTTTTTCATTTAGCTGACTTGCAAGGGATAGTGACACTAGTTTTATTGAAGCGTAAATCCTTTGCCATGACTGTAATAATACTTATGTTTAAGACACAAAATCCTAAAGACATCAAGAATATGTCTTTGTCCTATGGTAAATACATCTTGCTCATGAAACCCATGATGAAAGGAAAAATAAATGTCTCTTATCATAATATTATATTTTACATGTTATAATGAAAACCGAACCTAGTTACGTTTTCTTCAACACTCCCTCTTAACTAGGGAGGTATTCATTAAAGGGTACAAAGCGAGGTATTCATTAAAGGGTACAAATCTATTCATTACTAAAGAGATCTCATAAGAAGAGTCAGACTAGTAATCCATCTGTATAGCATCGTGATAACCAACATTGTCATATAGCAAGGCATTCACTAATAACTCTATCTCTTCTAATAGATCAAACCATAATGTTGGTGAGACCAATGATGATAGACACCTTCATCATTGTCTCTCAAAATACATACCCACCTAGGTGTTCACCGAGTATGATCTTCCAGGACTATTCTTATCCTGGGTCCCCAGCCCTCAAAGACTATTGGTCCTCTTGCCTACTCTTATATTGGATGTCCTACTCATCCTCAAAGAGTATCAGATGCCAGATGATTACTCAATCCTCCATCCTTTCTTCAAAATGAAGACAAGGATGATGTGTCTATCTCTCCCTCTCAACTAGGGAAAATATGTCAACCAGGCCAAGCTTATTTTCGAATACATAAGATTTTTATTGTGCAGAGACTTCATCAAAATGTCTGCAGTTTGATCATCGGTGGGGATATATTGAAACTTTAGCACACCATCTTGTACCAACTTTCGAATGTAGTGGTATTTGTTGTTTATGTGCTCTGTTTTCCAATAATATTGGGTCTTCGGGTAGTCTTATATAGTTCGTATTATGACAATGTATGATGGTAGGATCCAATGGTCCTACAAACAAATTAGATAACATCTTTCTCAACCAGACTGCTTCCTTGCTTACTTCACAAGTTGCAACGTACTCGGCTTCAGCACTATACTTAAGGCCACTGTCTCTTGCCTTTTTCTCATCCAAGAGACCATAAAGGATCCTAGGTTAAAACATCCTCCTGTAGTGCTTCTTCCATCCTTCTAGCTTCCTCCCCAGTCAGAATCAGTAAATCCTTCTATATTTACACTTCCCTTTTCATATTTCATACATTAGTGGATGGTTCCTTGTAGATATCTTAATATGTGTTTTGCAGCTATCCAATGATCATGTCTTGGTTTTATCTGAAATTGGATGAGAATGTTTACTGCAAAACATATATTTGGCCGAGTATTTACTAGATACATCAGAGATCCTACTAGTTGTCTATACTTGGTAGGATATACTGGACTGGATTCAGAGTTTCTTAACATCTTCAAGTTTGTGATCATCGTAGTAGTCATAGGTTTTCACTCCATCATATCAAATTTCTTCAGCAATTCGATCGCATACTTTCCTTGTCCTAGGTAGATTTCATTTTTTCTTTCCAAACTTCTAGACCCAAATAGTAGTGCATGAGTCCTAAATCCTTCATGTCAAATTCTGTTGTCAGTAACTTCTTACATTCTTGAATTCTTTCTTAGATCCCAGTGATTAGAATATCGTCTACATATAGAAGTATGATGACAGGTTCATCATTTTTTATTTTTATGTAAAGGTTTCAATCAACTGCACTTTTCTTGAAAACCAATCTTTGCAAGTATGCATCCATTCTGGCATACCATGCCCTAAGAGATTTCTTGAGGCCATAGAGTGGCTTCTTTAATCTGCAAACATGAGTCTCCCTTTCCTTTACTTCATATCCTAATGTTTGTTCTATGTAGACTTCTTCATCTATGGTGCCATTCAAAAATTTTGTTTTGACATCCATTTGATGTACCTTCCATTTCATGGACGCTACCAGAGATATCAAAGATTGGATTGTGGTGTACCTCGCTGTGGGAGCAAAGGTTTCTTCATAGTCAATGCCTTCTTCTTGAGAGAAGCCTCGAGCCACAAATCTTTCCTTTAGTTTGTCAATGCTTCCATTGACAAAGTGTTTTATTTTATATAACCATTTGGAGGTTACCACTGACTTGTTATCTGGTCTTGGGACAATTTCCCAAACTCCATTCTTCATGATAGATTGGTACTTTTAATTCATTGCATCTTTCCATTCTTGATGTTTAGCTACTTATTCAAAGGTAGAAGGTTCTTATTCAATGAGATTTGATATGTATGTTGCATATCCTCAGTATCTTTTTGGTTTCTTACTTTCCCTAAAGGTTCGGTTTGTCGTGTGACCTTATGCTTCTTGAAGAGTGGATGTTAACCAGTAAGGTATTTTCCTTCCTTCGGGGATGATGATAGATTCACTGGAACCTTCTTCTTCATGGTGAGATATTTCTTCTTCATTAGATTCTTCCTCTTCAAACATAGGGATCCTCTTCATCAGAATCAGATGGGAGATCCTTGGATTTTTTTAAGGCAATGCTTTCATAAAAAATTGCATCTCTTCTTACTTCTTTTTGGAGTCCTTCCTTTATGTAGATTCTTTAGGCTTTGGAATATTTGCTATATATAAAAAAAATTCCCTTCTTGCTTGTAGGATCTAGATTCTTCCTTTTGTCCTTGGGAATGTTCCAAATATCAAGAGATGATCAATATTAGGTTTATTTCAAGTAAAGACTTCTTCAGGAGTTATATTGCCAAGAGACATGTGAGGAGTTCTATTTTGAATATATACTACAGTTTTGGTTTCTTCTCCCCACAAGAATTTTGGTAAATCTTGATCATGGAGCATAGCCTTGACGCTTTCCTCTATAGCTCTATTCTTTAATTTAGCTAATCCATTTCGTTTATGGTTATAGGGAAAAATGAGCTCCCTCTTAATACCAAACTCTTTATAGAAAGCATAGTTCTTTGAATGATTCACCTCCATTTTCTGATTTGTTGTCGCTCCTAGAGACAGCCTCGATTTCTTACAGACAAGTGCTCAGCAATCTAGTTTGTGTGTCTCTTGATCTCTAGAAATTTGAGACATCATATATATATATATATTGATATATATATAATAATATATATATTATATATATATATATATATATGGAATGGGTTTTGTTCATTCATCTAAAGGAGTAAGCCATGAATTTCTGGTACTTCTTCACATATACAAATCACATAAATATATGCATAAAATAGTGGAGGCCGAGTAGTTCAAGGAACTGAATTTTAATAAGCTTTGACCGGGCAATGAGAGAGGATAAGGAGGAGTAACTCATCACATAGAGCTTGAAGCATCAATAATTCTATACTTAACACATAGAGCTCAAAGCATCAAGAATTTTTACACTTATCTGAGTTACAGGTGGATATAATGGACAAAAGAGAGACTGGGTGCTATGATTCATGGATTGCAACTTTCAAGATATAATTTCAATAGTCCATATAGGCACATGCATTAACAAGTTGATACGAATGAATCTGTGAGGAAGTTTGAAATATTTATAGCAGCTATGATTACATGAATTTAGAGAAGAACATGAACACAATGGATTTTAACAGAGGGAGAACATATTGTAGTACTCGAAGGGGGAATCTCCACCATTTCCTTGATATTCTAAAAGGTATGTATATTAAAGTCATACATCTTGAAAATACATGTAATTCTTTCTTAATAATTATGAACCTCTGTAAAGTGTCGCTTCCCCTATTTATCTGGAGAGGGGAGCGTTTGAACATTCATGACAACAAAATATCTTCTGCCGAGTCTCAGTTGTCAAATCGACTAGCTGTCTTGGCTAGGGATGGCTCTGTGGCCCAAAAATATTACAAAATATTAATTTCCTCATAAAAGGGCAGCACATTACAGGATAACAAATCAGTAAACGATCAGATGAACCCATCCTTATGATCGTCGCTGCTTCAGGTTGAATTTTTCTCATGGTCTGGCCTCCTGTGTTACTCAGCCGACTCCCATCATTTCGTCCTTTACTGCTTGAACCATTCATCCTTCAAAGCTGGGAGTGGGCACTATCAGTTTCATGCTGTAGTACTGAAGCAAAGGACCCCTGGGCGGTAATTCTCCTTCCCTCTGTATGGGGGCACCATGTTGGATAATCAAGTCCTCCCAAGCTCCCAAGTCCTCGTTTACTCCTGTCAGCGTTGACCCAGATTTCGTGTCACAAAGGACCTATCTAGGTCTGTCCATGTCAAGTTTGAATGCCCCATCTCCTTTATTAAATGCCATAGTTGTCGACCCACCTCGCCTTTAAAGTTCTGCACTACCTGGTGGTGGAGTTATCGCATATGGATTTTCCATTAAAAGCCTTTACAGGACAGGGCCTTCAAATCCGCTCCAGCCCCTTTTGCTTCATGTGACCAGGGGTTATGACTAGGTGTTTAGTCCTCGAGTGCTAGGGCCTTTGGACTCCCCTCTAGGGGTCTTCTTCCTTTGTTACATAGAATCCCGCACACTGATGGTTTATAATGCTTACCTTAGATATCTCCCCTTGACCCTTATGATCGTCGATCTGCGGGATTGGGCCCACCTGGGGTATCGCAATATACAAGAGAGAGGGCCTCTTTACCTCCTTTCATAACGTTGGTTGATTTGTCCAAATGCGGGACTTCAAGAAAGGAGGATGCGTAAACTATCTTTCACATATCGCAATCATAGGTCGGAAGGGACTTCGACAGAAGAGGGACCTTTTCTTTGTGTGATTGTTGATTGTTAATTTGCGATGGGTGATGTCATCAATGCCATGTGTCACTTTGTGAAAGGTGACACATGTCACCCGGAAATGCCCCCTTAGGACCCTGAAAATGTTAGATCAGCATGCCACGTGTCCTCTGTACTGCCACGTCATCTTCGTACTGCCACATCATGCTGACGTTCGCTACCCTGTGTCATTATCGGATCCAATGGTGCTCTGCCACGTGGCTCCCCTAGAGGAGAGAGAAAAGGGCCCATCTTCCCTTGGCTTTTCTTTGAATTTATTTACTAAATGAAATCAGCCCCTCCTTATGCTTTAACACTGAGAGCCCAAATCTCGATGATTTTAGTGTTATCGGTGATCGCAGATCGCTGGTTTTTTTTTCCTCCTCTATTTGTTGCTTTGAAAGACCCCGATTTGCAGGATTGTCAATCTATGGGATGCCGATCTTACGGGAAGTCTAACATGCAGGACCTCCAACCATCGATAAGACGATAGAATGTGCCCAAAACCCTTTGATTTGTGATGTACGATATTGACGACTGGTCCGTTAGATATTTCATTGCTTTCCCCTGTCATTGCTTTAGAAAAGCTCGATTGCGATTTGCGATGAGCCTGACCCTTTAGCATTTTCTCCTTTGTTTTATAGCTTTTAGAGGGTATCTTCAATATGCACTAACTTCTGATCCAGAAGTCCATTTTTTGGACTTCCACCTACCGTTAGAAAGCTTATTTTGAGCACTATCCATTGGAGAGGGTATGATTTAGGTTTGAGAGCCTCTGTGTCTTGGAAGATGGCTGCAAAATTCTTTGTTCTTTGGTACTCATTGTACAACTAGAACTCTGTTTTCAGAAGGTGAAACATTGGCTCCACCTGGGGATAGTGGCTTGCTAGCAAGGTGTTGAGAACCTACAAACCAGTAGCCTCCTTTTCATTGGGCATGGAGTCATCATAAAAATTGAAAAATTAAACGACTAACTGCAAACTGACTAAATGATTATAAGATTTACTAACTGACTGACTTACATAGCTAAATTTTTTTAAGAAAAATAAACAAATTTGACAGCACATCACCAAAGTCTTAGGGCCTTCTCCTCAGGCTTCAAACTTGAATGACAGTTCTCCATACCTACTGAAAGTATATATACTAGGTGATCTCTTCTCTCCAATGCAGCCAGTTAAGAAAATGGCTACTTGACTGAGTTCTGCTCATACATATTATGATAAAGAAGGAGAAGAAAGGGAGTGGCAACTCAAAAATCAACCGATTCTGAAAACCAACCTTCCAATGAAACCATCTCAACATCAGGGTATTGGACCTTATTCCATTGTTCTCTAGAAATTCAACAATTAAAACCATCATGTACCTCATAAAATCTTTGGATAGAAATTTTAATATGTGTCCCCAACTTGGTAATTGATGCTCATCTCTTTTAATCTCCTCCGTGAACCTTCTAATTAAGTTAGTGAACTCCCTACCTACTTCTATAAATCATTTGATTTGCTTTATAATCAGCTCAGAGTCTCCACACACATTTAAGCATTCAATATTCACGTTCCTTGTTGTTTGTATCCCAAGGACAAATGCTTCATGCTCTGCCACGTTGTTGGTTGCCTCAAACTCCGGCTTGGATGAGAGGGGTATAAATCTTCCCTCAGGAGGTACCAAAAATACTCCCGCTCCATTTTCCTCTTTGTAATTCGCTCCATCAAAGTATAAATTCCACACTTGGTTTGCATCTATGTGTTGGTGTTCTAACTGTCTTGTTAGGAGTAATGATGTTTCCTCTAAGATGGTCTCGTCTTCTTCTAGGAAGAGGCAGGAGAGGTCTCTTTCTTTTCCATGCACTGGAGAGTTTTTAGAACCTTTAGCTGGGGTCACAGTTTCTACAAATTTGGACTCTTTATACAAGCTCCTTTCTTCGCCTCCAAAATTGGGAATAGTGGCATAAGTTAGATCTAATTTTATAGATCCACCCACCTTGGAACCCCAAGACCTAGATAGGAGCATGCTAAATCGAGGGGGAACATGTGCCACTACTATGTCCATCACTACGCTCTTTATAGGGATCTGAGCTAGGTTTACCACCAAATATTTTATCATTCCCACGCATTTGACCCTCTCAGAGTCAAAGGAGTATAGGTTCTTGTAAGGTCTGGTGATCTGCAAGCCAAGTTTTTCCATCACGGCTAAGGGCATGAGGTTATGTGAGGCTCCAGAGTCCAACATATAGTTATGCAGTAAGAGGTCATTAATTACCAGGGTCACATAGAAGAGTGTAGTGGAAGAATCAAGTTCTTCAACATGAGGCCCAAAAACAACCATTGGTATTTCTTCTTGAAGTTCTAAATAGTGATGGGTCTGCACTGAGGTGGATGGGAGCATGAATTGAGATATTTGGGCTTTATAAGTGGACTGCTTTAGAAGCTCGATCATAGGAACAAGAATTTTTACCTTTTCAAGCTCCTTCTGAAGATTGAATCAGATGAACATGTTAATAAAATATCTTCATGCCCATCCCTGTGATCGTCGTTGCTTCAGGTTGAATTTTTCTCACTGTTTGGCCTCCTGTGTTACTCAACTGACTCTTGTCACTTCGTCCTTTACTGCTTGAACCATTCATCCTTTAAAGCTGGGAGTGGGCACTATCAGTTTCATGTTGCAGTACTAACGTAGAGGACCTATGGGCGGTACTTCGTCTTCCCTTTGTATGGGGGCACCATGCTGGATAATCAAGTCCTCCCGAGCTTCCAAGTCCTCATTTACTTCTGTCAGCATTGACTCGGATTTCGTGTCACAAGGGGCATGTCTAGGTCTTTCCATGCCAAGTTTGAATGCTCCATCTCCGTTATTAGATTCCACAACTACCGACCCACCTCGCCTTTAAAGTTTTGCACTACCTGGTAGTGGAGTTCTCGCATCTGGATTTTCCATTAAAAGCCTTACAAGACGGGGCCTTCTGATCCACTCCAACACATTTTGCTTCATGTGACCGGGGGCTATGACCAGGTGTTTAGACCTCGAGCGCTAGGGCCTTGAGACTCCCCTCAGGGGGGTCTTCTTCCTTTGTTACATAGAATCCCGCACACCAGTGGTTTATAATGCTTACCTTTGATATCTCCCCTTGAACCTTGCGATTAATGATTTGCGAGATTGGGCCCACCTGAGGTATCACAATCGCAATACGGGAGATAGGGCCTCTTTACCTCCTTTCATAGCGTTGGCTGATTTGTCCGAATGTGGGTCTTCAAGAAATAAGGATGCATAAACTATCGCATCTAAGAAGGTCTTTCGCGTATCGCAATCGCATATCGGAAGGGACTTTGACGAAGGAGAGACCTTTTCTTTGTGTAATTGCCGATTGTTGATTTGCGATGGGTGACATCATCACTGCCAGGTGTCTCTTTGTGATAGGTGACACATGTCACCCAGGCATGCCCCCTTAGGACCCTCAAAATGCCAGATCAGCACTTCATGTGTCCTCCATACCACCATGTCATCTCCATACTGCCACAGCATGCTAACGTTAGCTGCCTTGTGTCATTATTAGATCTAATGGTGCTTTGCCACGTGGCTCCCTAGAGGAGAGAGAAAAGGGCCCATTCACCCTTCATTTTTCTTTGAATTTCTTTATTAAATGAAATCGGCCCCTCTCGATGCTTTAACATTGAGGGACCGAATCTCGGTGATTTTAGTGTTATCGACAATTATAGATTGCTGGTTTTATTTGTCCTCCTCTATTTGCTGCTTTGAAAGACCCTGATTTGTAGGATTGTCGATCTTGCGGGAAGTCCGACATGCGGGACCTCTATCCGCCGATAAGTCGATAGACTGTGCCCAAGATCCTCCGATTTACGATGTGCAATACCGGTGATCGCCCAATCGCAGATTTCGTTGTTCCCCTGTCACTGCTTCAAAAAAGCCCCGATTGTGATTTGCGATGAGCTTGACCCTTAGCCATTTTTTCTTTGTTTTCTGGCTTTCACAAGGTATCTTCAATCTTCACTAACTTCTGATCCACAAGTCCATTTTTGGACTTCCACCTACTGTTGGAAAGCTTATTCTGAGAACTATCCATTGGAGAGGGTCCAATTTAGCTTTGACAGCCTTTGTGGCTTGGAATATGGTTGCAAACTTATATGTTATTTGGTACTCTTTGTACAACTAGAACTTTTTTTTCAGAAGGTGACAACATGATCTCAAGATCTTTATCTTTCTTTCTGTAAGATTTTCTACCTCTTTCTTAAATTCTTGAATTTTTTTGAAAAATTCATCCTTTGTCTTAAGTAGATAAACCTAAGTTTTTCTTAAATGGTCATCAATGAATGTAACATAGTATAGATGACCTCTAAGAGATTTGGACATAGTCCCACATACATCAGAGTGAATGAGATCCAAAATCTCTTGGGCTCTAAATGCTCTATTAGCAAATGGTTTGTTTGTACTCTTTCCCAGGGCACAACCGTTGCAGACTCCTTCATGTTCTTCTTTTATATTTGGAATTCCATTTACAATGGAATTTAGGGTTTGTAGAATTTTATAATGAAGATGGCCCAATCTTCTATGCCATAATTCACATGGGCTTATCTCAATGTGGACAAGTGCTTGATTTTGAGGAGATGAGAGTCTATATAGTCTACCTTCTCTAACTCCACTGACTCTAGATTTTTCAATGCTTAAATATTTGTCCCAAACTACTACTTTACCATCAATAAAAGCAACTCTATCCCCCTTTTCTTCTAGAGATGAAACTGAAATTAGATTTTTGTACAAACCTGGAACATATAATATGTTGTTGAGATGAATGTTACCTCCACCTTCTAATGCAATTGATGTTGATTCAATTCCTTTGACGGGATAGATTTTGTTGTCACCTAGCTCCATTAAGTATGAAGATTTACCTTTAGACAAGGTCTTGAGTTTCTTGTGATATCCGGTCATATGTCTTGAAGCTTCACTGTCTATTACCCATATGTTTCATCTTGGAATGTTCCGGATAGAGTTGAAAACAATCCTTCATTTCTTGAATATTTTGGATCTTGGGAAGAGAATAATTTACTCCATATTGTTTTGAAGTATTGCTTGATTAGTCTAGATAAAGATGAGCACTTCTTTACCAGCTTTTCCATGATATAGTTGATCTCCTTCTTGCCCTCTTTGAACCATAGCTCTGATACCATGTTGAAGAATCTAAGGAAAATTATGACTTAGAGATTCTTCTTTAACTTATTGATAACATGTGTGTTGTCTTTCTTCTTTAATATGCTTATCTTTGTTATGTTAGTGCTTTCATCAAACATTTATCAAAACAGAAGATCAATAGTAGAACAAGTGCACAGTATGTTGGCTCCAAGACAGGGCAAAACCTCTCCTCTTGAGAGTAAAACCCTTGAATCTCTTCTTATAGATGTTTAGTAGATGAATACCAAGACCCTTGACAAAATTTTTGACTAAGGATTACCTTCAATACACTTGTCAATATCCCTTGCACTATACGGTCTTTTTTTCATAGTCTTTTTGTCTTTATGACATTGTACTCTTTCTGACTTCAACCTCCTTATACATTCGTCTTTTTATCGCCATTGTTGCTTCTTAGCTAGATCATCTGAACTTCACTGAAAGGTAGATTTTATCATGGGACAGACTTGGATCTGGATTTCACCAAGTCACTACGGTTTTGTGTAGACTTCATTGGGAGAATATATATGCCTCAGCGAGAGATTGTGTATGCCTAACCGAGAGACTGTAGTTCTGTGTAGACTTCACTGAGAGAATATATATATTTCACCAAGAAACTGTGGATGCCTAACCGAGGGACTATATTTCTGTGTAGACTTCACCGAGAGACAGTGAATGCTTCTTCACCAAGAGATTGTGGTTCTATGTATACTTCACCAAGAAACAATGTATGCTTCTTCACCAAGAGACTGTGGTTCTATGTACTTCACCTTCGCTTTTCCTCTTTCGAAATCATCCAAAGTGCTATCCTTGAAATGTCACTCCATGCATTATACATATAGGTCATTGTTGACATCCATTAAGCCGACACGTTAGCCATAAGTCAAGCCGACTTATCAAGGAGATCGTTGTGTTTTTCATTTAGCCGACTTGCAAGGGATAATGACACTAGGTTTATTGAAGCGTAAATCCTTTGACATGAATGTAATAATACTTATGTTTAAGACACAAATCCTAAGGACATCAAGAAGA
This sequence comes from Pinus taeda, assembly GCA_000404065.3. Classification (NCBI taxonomy): domain Eukaryota; kingdom Viridiplantae; phylum Streptophyta; class Pinopsida; order Pinales; family Pinaceae; genus Pinus; species Pinus taeda. Next base: position 48,973 of record APFE031441513.1, read on the forward strand.
TGTCTTTGTCCTATGGTAAATACATCTTTCTCATGAAACCCACGATTCAAGGAACAATAAATATCTCTTGTCATAATATTATATTTTACATGTCATAATGAAAACCGAACCTAATTACGTTTTCTTCAACACAGTCCTCACTTTAACGCTTATCCAAATGATTATTATTATTATGGCAAAATTATTTTAATAAGTAATTTATCAATCCCTACAATGAAATTTATTATCTTTCATATATATACCATATGTCAATGGAAGCCCTCGAAACCCTAGGGCCTTGGGCACAAAACCATACGACAATACTAGTACATAAGAATTTTATTTATTCTATACAACTAGGGGGGAAACCTATTTCCTTTATAACTCTAGTTCATTTGAACGTATTTAAACATGTCTATTAAATGATGAATTTCATTATATCCCACAATTTTAATGTTAAAAAGGGGGGGGGGGGGTTATTTCGTCTCATTCCAATATTCTAACATACCTACCAAGTCGTTCCTTTTACAAGTCCTATGATGTATTATGTGATTCCACCACCCAAGTAATTAGAACCCCACTTTGTTTCTCATCAAACACCATGAGTTTCTACAAATGATACTATCACATTCAAAGAAATATGAAGTCAATTTGAGCTCATTGATCATTATCAGTTACTACAAATCAAATTATTGTACTAGATCAATCATTATTAATACACTCACTCCATATTTATTTGTGTTGAATTTTGAATCCACGACTATTAATATATTATTCAATAGCATTACCATGGTATCCAATATCCACTTCGTTTGAATTCCAATTATAAAAGGGATCCCTCCACCATTGTGCTTTTGATAAAAGAAAAAATAGTCCTAGTGTTTTTTATACCAAAGGTTCACACTCATTTCATCCTTCATATGAAACTGAGACTTTCCTTTCATTAGACGATTATAGATGTTAACAACATCTTTCATGCATAAAAATAAATCCATATCTCGAGTTGTGGCATCCATGTCAACATATTTTTTAACATGCATTTTACAAACCGAGTCAATCAGCACTTCCAAGAAGAAACAACTCTCTACATAGGAAAGCATGTCCCTTGATAAAATTGGTTGATGTGGGGACCTAACATCACCCAAAGTGTCATGTTGACCATGACGAGGCCATCCTTAGCTATATTCATGTTCATAAATGTTATATGTTATTATTGTTATGTCGGGGATTTGAACCATAACTTTTACATTGAAATGGCATTGATAGCCCCTCATTTTCGCAAATGAGGATCTTCGTTTCATTTTATTTTCTCCTCATTTGTCCTCAGGTCCACATGAACAAGCATAGGTACATAAAAATGTTTTAAAGATCCATATGATAAATGATAAAGCATTGTTGATACCAACATCTAGAAGCAATGCATCTCTAAAAAACTTACACTTCATATCACATGGAAGCAGTAGGCCTTGAGCCTAGGCATTTATTTTGAACCTGGATGAAATAACATGGATCTTATGGGTTCATTTCCTCTCCTATAATAAAGTTGGGAATTCTATGTGAAGGAATTTTTGCAATCCAATCAATCCCCATGTTGTTTCCATGTACTTCAGACCAATCTAAATCCTTTCTAAAAAAAATTATCTTTTCTTTAGGGTCTTGCACTAGAAGGGAAATGATAGTTTCCCATTTTCCTTGCTTTACCATTTTGTGACCCATGGAGTTGCTACAATGGCGACCCAACAAGTTTCTACAATGGGGACCTAGAAAGTTGCTGCAATAGTTACCCAACAAGTTCCCATAATAGTGACAACATGAGTTGTCACAATGGTGAACCAGTGAGTTGTCGCAACGGTGAACCAACGTGTTTCCACAACGGTTAATCAGCGAGTTGCTGCAACATTGAACCAGTGAGTTGCTACAAAGGTGAACCAACGAGTTGCTGCAAAGGTGAACTAACAAGTTGGTGTAACGGTGACACAACGAGTTGCCGCAACTATGAACCAGCCAGTTGCCGCAAGGGTGAAATAATTTGTTTTTGCAATAGTGAATCAATGGATTTTTGGAAATTAAGTTTAGTGTTCTCCTAACCCTTCACACGCAACAACCAGTTGTGTGTGTGTCAATGGAGCACTAAGTCAAGTATTTCAGAATAGTAGAGAATTTCCTCATAGAAATACAAATAATGAGGGCTGCTATATTGCACCAATTATTAATTGATATGCAATCTAATGCAATTTAATGACTAGCAGAATCAAAAACCTATTCATAGAGAAACACCTTTCAAATAGTCAAATATTTAGAGGAATCACCATAAGAAGCCACTCTATCCAAGCATTAATAGCATAATAGGTATTCATTTCATCCAACCTTGCTAAAATAACTTATCTACATTTGAAACTTTAAGTCTGATATCCAAAAACTAAAGGAATGCAAACATATATTAAAGAAGATGGCATAAAAAAATAATTTTATTAAAACTTCAGGTTTCTTTATTAGTGAAATCCCAATGCTTGAAAACAAAATATTTTGTAAGGGTCTCGTCTTTCTACTGGGTCAAACAATACTCATGAGGACCAATTTATTTTCATAAAATGAACGATCATATGGAAGTAGGGTGCACCATAGAACTAGAGTTTAAGATATTGTTAATTTTTATGGTATTTCTATGCTTGCAACAATTACTTCAATGTCTTATCATCATTGACAGTAATTGTAGATAAAACATCAAAAATACATACAAGAATATATGAGATGATTTGATTACAATTGAGGCTCCCAATTATATAACTAGGTAGGTTCCCATTCACGAATGGTCATGTCCTTGGAGACATGATTCTTCAACACTAATTATTAGTTAATTATTCATTATTTATGATTTTTATTATTTATAGTTGTTTACATTATTTTTATATATTTTTTATTCATAACTGGTGTCTAGGAAGGGAAATTAGCCCCTAGTTGCACTCTTTAACACTCCCTCTCAACTAGGGAGGAATTCCACCTGTCAACTTTCATCCATGGTTATGCTATCGTGCCCATCATGTGCCATCTCTACAACTTGTCTCATCTTTGCTGAAAGATTGATATCATAGTCCAATAAGAAAGGATTGAAAGAGGGTGGGTCACAAGACCCTGCCATCCTTGCCAAAATGATTGAGGAAAGTCCTCTTATCTAATGATAGAACCCCTACTACGCTTGATCATTTAGTGATCAAGTTGTTGAACATCATGCATCCTAGTCACAAGGAATACAATAGTACCCGACGTGTTTGTTAGTAGTACTAATTAACCCTAACCACTTTTCCCAGCTCATTGACTAGATGAGAGGTACTTCCCAAGAGTCACAGACTGCAATGGTAGGATGTATGTTGGGGTATCCACAGGGGAAGGTGAATCACTCACCCTATTCTCATATAGTTTACTCCATAGGGGAAGGTGAACCACTCACCCTATGTTCACATGTTGGGTCCACAAGGGAAAGTGAACCATTCAGCTTAAGATGATATAACTCCAAGAAGAACCCTAGGCCCCCAGGATCTCCCAAAGCTTAATGTTTAACCCAATCTCCCTCCATATAGGGAATGTTGCTCTCTAAAGGCTAAGTTTTTTTACTTCCCAAAGGCTTTGTGAGGATATCATCAACCTGACCATCCATCCCTGGGAGCCTCATTGCTCCTCTGAGCAGCATATAGATGATGGCACATAACTCACTAAAGAGATTATTCAAAATACATTGTCTTATAGCTACCCATTCTAGTAGTAATGATTTTAGCAATCCTTTGTTTCCTATATATCCTAGATACCAAATCAAAAATCATGTTAAAGAAAATATTTAACTAACCTTACTCCCTCTCACTCGGGGAGACCACAAGCCTAATCTTTTCTAATTCATGAAGGTGCCCCAATGCTTGTTCTGCGTAATTTTATTTCGTACAGTCGTACTCTCTCTCGTTTTTAAGGTGCATGTTGTAATACAAAGGATCCACCTGGCTACCTGTTGAGTCTTGGGATCCAATAACTTGAAGAATTACCAATCAACATGTGATGCTTTTGACACTTCATTTCCATAGGGAATTCCTTTGCTATAATTACCAAGAGGGTTAAATAGAGAACTTGCTCTGAGACTGATGAGATACAACATTCTTCAATTTGTAACCATGAGTCCTACTCATCTTCTTCAAGACCCGAAGGTAGCTTCACAATATGTGCTTATTAATTATAAACATCAACAATTCATAAGGATCATGTCTTCCCTATTAAGCCTCTTCATCAATTAGGGAGGCTTAAAATACATCCTACTTAATGAATATTTGAATGAGTTCATCTCTCTAGTGTACTTGTTGTTCCAGTCAATGTAGGATCACACAATATACACTATCTCAGTTCATCAGCTAATGGTAACATATTGATCCAGTCAACTATCCATGCCATACTATAACTTTTGAGCATGTTAATGACTATAAGTTTTTAGCGTAAGAATGGTCTACAAAGTCTGCATACTGCATTAACATAGACATCTTCAGTCCTTGCAACAATCACATTCTTCTTTTCCATATTAGACAATCCAGACATACAGAGGTTCATATAACAACACTAGTTACATAGTATGCTTATACTTCTGAGATTTCAATAGAGAGGATTATAAGTAGTCCTTGGACTATTTAGAGACTCTAACATATCATAACCATAGTAGTATAACATAAAAATATTCTAAGTTGTGTTAAGAAAATACCATGATGGTGATCCAAACTATACTCCTAATTTAGATTAATAAGGTTTAGTTATGTGCCATTATTAGATTCCAAATTGTGTTATTATAATGTTTTGAACTACCTTCAACGAACCACATAAATCACCAAAAGGGTATCACAGTGATGATTGAGCTTGAGTGTCATGATAATCCTCTAAGAGATCCAAACTTATCTTGTCAATGCAAGACATATCATTGTAGTGTATGGAATTACAAACTTTGCATTTTCTAATCATTTCTTTTTACATTCACACGGGATGCCGATACCATATACCATGATGGTTAATATGATACACATAAATAATTGTCCTTGAAGGGTTCTTAAAGGATTTCTTTATAATTGCATGCAATTTGTATGTCATTGATGCAATCCTCTAATGTATTTTCATTTTTCAAGTATTTTAAACAGACCTTTAGTATATCAGAATATTATGATGCAAGCCTTTAGATTTATGACATAGCTTCTCTTATGATGATAAGAGATTATCTAAGAATACTTCAAACAAGATTTCATTGATGATGCATACCTCTCATTCCAATGATTCGAGAAGCCATTGATATTTAAACTTAATTCTCACATCATAGTATGTTATGCATGGAAACCTTTATCAAGATAGGAACCAAACAATATGTCAAGTTGAAAGCTCTTCAATTTTGTCACCTCTTTATTTCAAATGCCACTTAAGGTTTATGAAAGAGGGTCTTAACCAATCTTATTTGAGCAACTTGACTTCAAAATACATATGCTTGAATCATAACTTTTCGTTTATGATTTATTCTCTTTTGACATATATAGTCTTCAAGAGCGTTCAAACAAAAATAACTATTAGTATATACATACATTATATTTCGGTAATTAGACATATTTACCAGGAATTAATGTCCACCATAATTTATGGAATTATTTGCATTCTTTAGGTAGTTGTACAAATTAAATATGTTGTACGTAAAGATTGTAACAACCCCAAAAATTTAAGACTACGTCGAGACCTTTCTCTACCAAAGCTATGATACCATGTTAATTTTTATGGTATGTTCCATGCTTGCAACAATTACTCCAATGTCTTATCATCATTGACATTAATTGTAGATAGAACATCAACAATATGTAAAAGAAGATATGAAATTATTTGATTGCAACTAAGGGTCCCAATTATATACCTAGGTAGCTACCCATTCACAAATGGTCATCTCCTTGGAGACATGACTCTTCAAGACTAATTATTAGTTAATTATTCATTATTTATGATTGTTATTATTTATAGAGTTTTATATTATTTTTATATATTATTTGTTTATTTCAGGCTTCTAGGAAGTGGAATTAGCCCTTAGTTGCAAGGTTTAACAAATCTCTATTTATTTCCATGAATTAGATGGATTCTTGCACTAGAAGTGTTATTACGGGCCTTGGAATCTTAGGTTTCATATGGAATAAATTCAGCAGAACTCTGTATGGAATAAATTCAATAGAACTTCGGGAATAAAATTGGGTTTCTAAAAGGTCCAATCTCTATATTTTTTGCGTGAGGGGTATAGTATGAATAGTATTGTTTGCATTTCCCACAGTCGAATATTCAAACGTGTCCAGGGAAAAAAATCTTACAAAACTTGCAACAACACAAATAACAAAGAGTGATGCAACTTACTGTTGCACTTCATTTTGGGTGACGCTGACCTTTACTCATCTGGTTACAAGCGTGTCAGATTACAACTGCTCTAAAAATAGACTTCGTCTCAGGGTGCAAGAGATTTCAAAAATGTACAGGCAACTCAAGAACTTGGATTTCAAAATAGAGAACGCAGCAAGCTGAAGCAGAGTCGTCATGAATTCAGATGGGGGTGGTAGGAAAAATGTCTTATGAAATGGAGCTTGCAAATGGTAGCTGAGATGAAGACAAAGAAGGGTATTCGAGACAGAGACGAAGAAGGTGGGAAGATGGAGAGAGAGAGGGATGGAGCCCATAGCGAGTCGACAAGGGTCGATCGGAGTAGTCTCGTCGGCAACGAGCCGGCACAAAACCCAAAGGGTAAATCGTCGACTCATTAGACAACTCCAATATTGACAAGTAATGTTGGTTTGATGACAACTATGGTTGAATATCTTTGAAATGGGAATTCATGCTTTCATGGGACACAAAGAGTAGGAATTAATGGAGTCCTGTCAGTTTTCTGACGATGACTGCGAAAGATGATATCGTTAAACGAATATTGACCTAGTTTTTTTGGGCCAATGACAAACGTTATCAAATTGCAAATCAGTTTGGAATTTCACTTTTATGGAAGTTAAATTTGTGAATTATTATTATTATTATTTTTATGATTAATT
>APFE031441513.1:64570-106022 GCA_000404065.3 Pinus taeda
AACTTGTCCTGACGATGAACCACACTTGTTGGTTCGAAACGCGTCGACAAAGGTCTTTCTATATGTGATTTATGTCGAAGCTCTACTTATAACTATTATGGATCACAAAAGCCTCAATTCAACAATGATGTGTTGTGTGAGTGCTAAAAGAATATTATAACAAGATGTAAATATCATGATTTTAATATTTGTAAATTTTCGTCCACTCACTATTAGTTCAGAGTTGTTGCAAATTCACAATCCCAAATGTTTGATTTGTACCAATTTTAAAAAATCTATATTGCAATATAGTTAAGGTATTAGGTTCCATTGTAGCCTATGATGTTGAATATGAACTTTCTACATATTGTTTTTCTAGTGAACCAATAATTTGTTGTAGCTCAAGCTTGCACAATCAAAAAATATTTTTTTTTTGGGAGGGCGGGGGGGGGAAGAATTTGAGGCAACAATAAAAATTAAAAGAATGGTGATTTTGATGATGTTATGGAATTGGTTTGAATAATTAGCTCCTTTAATGTGAATTACAGTGTTTATAATTTCCATAATTTTTTTGTTAAATACATGTAAAAAATAAAAAGACTTTGATTACCTTTCATTCTTTCACAAAGCATGTACAAGCTATTTCCTCCAATTACTGCCTACAAATTCTTAGATTCATAGCTAGTATTTGTTGTTTCCTTTCCTTTGTTCGCGAGCCCCTAGAAGGAAATTTTGGCCGCCGCCTCGACAATTCTATCTTGGAAATGATTAATGGGGAGAGGCATGCCCAACCACTTGCACTAGTCCTTCAAATTGTGGAATAATATGTCAGCTTTCTTATTCACCTGTACGACTTAAAAATTAGAATTTTCCACTAGGTCTACAATTTTCGATGCTTCGTAGCATGCACGTATGTAGTCGTTCATGGTATTAATGGAAGGACCCACTAGAGCCCTGATAGAATGCAGATAGCTGAGCAAGGTATAAAATACCAACAATTGAAGAGTAAGAGCTTCAAGGATGAGAGAGGCCCCCAAAATCCAATGGTTTTTAATTGTCTTTGACATCCATGTGTTTAGTAGCAGTAGTATACCTGTTGTTGTCGCTTTTTCTAACACCTGTAGCACAAGTGCTTCAGAGATATAGAAAGCTTCCTAGGGACAACCTCTGGGTTTCTTGTAGACCAGTGCCTAGGACATCTTAAATAGAGGAGTGCATTTGAGATTATTAATGGGGGTTTTCTGTTGCACTCCAATTGTCATGTAGTTGGAAAAAGAGGATAAAGGGGAGCTTGGTTCAATTGGCCTTCATTAAGGTAAACACAAGCCAATGAATGGGTTCAAATGCTCAGGGGGTAAATTGTGCCAATCTCAGAGAGAAAAGTCTAGTTCTAGTGGTCGACACACGACAATGGGAAGCTTAGTATCACAGTTGTAGTCAAGGTGAAGAGGAGGAGAGAAAGAAGGGGATTTGATGCATAAGGCAATCACAGAATCCTAAGCAACAACGTCTCGACAACAATATGGAAGAGGGAGGAGATGCAAGAGTGGAATGAGTGGAGCTCTAGTTAGGGTTTCAGGCCATATACTCATGGTCACATTTGTATCCAAATTCTCAAGAAAATATGTGCATGTTACAGGTACTTAAGTAAATATGTAGCTAACATAGGTACTGTTGCTACTTGGTAACAAATATATAATCATGAACAAGAGTGAAACTGACAACTTCATCACACTATTTTAGAGACAGAAAAACATATATAGAATGAGATTATAGAGGAGAAAACATACTTCACATTGCCATGATTGGAATCCCTAGAGAGTTTTATTAATCTTCAAAAAGAGTCCCATTCACCAATCCATTTACATTCAACAATACATCCTACGAGTCCCTTATGAAAAAGCATTAGAACCAAAGTGGAACCATAAAATTTGGACCACTCATGGTGCAGAATTTCGAAACCTCTATTAAGTGTTTCTGCCCCTTATTTATACAGATAAAGGGGGCTTTGAATCAACATTTACAAAATATCTCAGCCCAGGGCTAGTTGTTAAATTGACTAGCTGTCTAGGCCTGCAATAACTCTGCTTCCCAAAATGATTTCCAAGGATTTGATTCCATTCTTGAAAACAAACAGAAGTTACAAAGTAAAAGAAATTACAGAAAAATAGAAAAGAGGGAACTCAATGATGATGGAGGAAAATATCGTCCTGTGGTTCCTTTGAAGGTCCCTAATTAGGCCACGTCTCTACCACAATGTATCCCTCCTACTGCTTGGCCGGTTTCTGTCGCTTTCGCCTTAACTGCCTGAATCCCTTGTTCTCTAGAACAAGGAGTGGTTCGACTGTGATTTTCATGTTACTGACTAGAAGTGGAGAATGTCTTGTTTGTCCTTCATTGTGTATCTGAATGGAGACCCATGCTAAGCCATTAATATTCCTGAGTCCCCATACCTTCATTTACTCTCCGAAGATGTTCAACGAAACAATGGAATTCATTTCTAAGGCCATTGTTGTCCTGGGTTTCTTGTTGTAGAGGTTTCCATAGGGTTATCCCAAATCACTCTCCAACTACTCTGTGCCTTCATTTAATACCTCAGCTACCGACCCATATGCTAAAGAATACCCTCACCATCCCACTGAGTGGAAGCGAAATAGACATTTTAATGTTTGTTGATTTGGGTCATTGATCTGGGCTGATTCAATCTGGGTCATTAATCTAGGCTTGTTGGTATCACAATCACAACATAGGACAAGGTCTTTTTACCATATTTCATAGTGCTTTTCGATTGTCCAGACGCGAAACTTCAATAAAGCATGACACACATAAAATATCGCATCCAGAACTAAGACTTGTATATTGCCATCGGAAAGCAAAAAGGGGATTTAAAACTAACTTTATGGTGATTTCCCAATATGTCGGATCTGAAATTTCTCAAAACCATAATACATAACCATTCGGGTCCATCACAATCAAGTCATAAGGGAGTTCAATGGAGGAGGGAGTTAAGTTTTGTGCGATCACTGGTTGCAATATCACAATCGGCAGGGGAAGGATTTATCGCGATCAATGGAGAGGACCCTATCACGATCAGTGGGAAGGTGGAAATATTGCGATTGGAGGTGAGGACCTTATCACAATGGACACATGGAGGAGGGACTTAGATATGAAAATCAACGGGGAATTTTTGATATTTTGATATCGATGGAGAATTTGTGATATCACAATTGTTGGGTGAAGAACTTTATTGCAAGAGGCGAGAAACGTTCGATATTGCAATCGCAAAAGGAAAAGGGAGATGAGAGGATATGTGTTGCAAAGGAAAATGGGCCGATGGCGATAAAGTGTTGCAGGTCCCAACCTTTTGAAAGGCCTTCTGTATGTTCTATGAATGTTTTTAAGTTATGTCAAAGGGGAATGGGGAAACACGACTAGAATTGGAAATATAAAGGGATAAAATGGGGTTTGTGAAAGAAATGGTATTAAGAGAATATAGAGATTTCTCCAAAACAATTTAAACTGGACTTGTTCTTCCTCCTTTTGATGGTGACAAAACCCTCATCTTTCACAAGCCATGTCTTCTGATTTCGGGGTCCCTTTGATGATCCAAATTTATACAGGAACGCAATAAAGTATAGAAATAACCATAAATACAGAGATGCAACGGAAATAATACTTCATTTCATTACTGTAGAATACTGAAATATGCTTACAAACATAAATGGAAATAAACCAGCTAGGGTGATGGTAGCTTATTTATGAGAAGATATGTGGTGGCTACATGCCTCTAAACTGTGTTACAATGAGGCTTGAAGGGTTATTTATTGTTGAGAAATAATGGAAAACCCTAAACATCCAAAAACCTAACCCTAGGAGATGAAACACCAAACTATGGGCCGCATTTTGGGTAAATTGATACATCAACTTCCTGGGGTCATAACTTTGGCATACGATCCATGTTTGACACGCACAATAGCTCGTTAGAAAGATATATCCAAGGACTGCAACTTTGGGAAGAGCAACATTGGTCAATGGACCCATGTTGCTCCCATATTTCACAAAAAACGTCGTTTAGGGGCTTCAAAACGGCTCCGGAAGTTCAGGACCCGAAAAACTGCTAAAAATAGTAAATTGTGCTACAATTAAGGAAACTAAAAAACTGAAAGAGACAGTTGTGGGGGTGTAAGTGGGATAGGAGGGTGGCCACCAACATCCACCTGGATCATTTGAGGAGTTCCATATACCGTTGGAAAGATTATTGCGAGCCCTATCCAATGGAGACGGTCCAATTTAGCTTTAAGAGCTTCTGTGCGTTGGAAGATGGCTGCAAAATTTTATACTCTTTTTCACTTTGGGTAGCTTGAAATTACTTTTTGCAATGAGTGACAACACCTATTATGCCAAACAAAAAGCTCAATATGTTGACAATATTGGATATGATCAAGAGGTAAGTGTAGAAATATACCTCATAATTTCACTAATTATGAAATGATTCACCTCTGGTTAATGTAAATCTCATAGTAGGGTGTAACATAACTACTTGTATGTGGCAAAGATATTTAGCAATTCAAGGAGGATAATTCTTTGTATCTTTTCCTCACGGGAGGATGTTTTGTATGGTAAATATTAAGTATCGTGTATGCCACTTTATTTTCAGAAAATCACATATAGGAGGATATTTTTTATAGCAAATATTAAGTACCATATAATAATCTTACTTTGACATTTTATCTATTAAATGTTACTTCTTTTCATTCGAAATGATAAAATGTAAAGATGATGAACTAATCATAGATTTACTATAAAATTATTAATATTTACCTATTTCTTACTACCTTCCAAACCTCATTTCCTCACCTTATTAAAAGTTCCCTTGATGTGTTCCACACCTTTTTAAGAGTTCCTTTGATGTGATTTTTCCTTTGTTGAGTTTTTTCGAATTCTCAATACCATGTGTACATGATAGAGTGTTTGTCAACCACCACCTAAAATTTCTTTTATCGCCTTTGCAACAATTTCTATTATGTTTAACTAATTTTTTGATTGTGTTTGATTTCTAGATACCCAAAAAGTCATAGGAAATAAATTTCAATTAAATTTGTGTGATAACAATATTACGATTTGTTACCCCAAATGGGGTATCTAACATGACCTTCCCACACAATGTTGCCATTAGTCAGTCACCAGTGAGTGTTCCTCCTTGAGATGCTTGAGAAAGTGCTGTGGAAATTGTGTGATTCCATAACATGCAAATGCTTTGGTACATAAGTGGGAAATTTCAAATCATTATGGACTTAACTATTGCTTCCATCCACCTTGGAGCATGATTTTGAATTTTCTTTTAAAATCATTTAGTCACTATTGTTATGTCCATGAAAAGAAGAATTCATGGTTATAAAAATTTTGGTCTCTCACCTTGTTGATAAAGTGCCTTACCCCTCTCTATAATTTGGTTTTTATGGTCAACTTCAATTTTTCTATCAGTGTATGTAGTCTTAATCTAAGATTTGTTAGTGGCCTAGAGTTAGAGATTCTCTACCCTAGGATGTTATATCTCCTTCCCTAGTGTTGTAGTTGTTGCAATAACCCCTCCAAACTTTCTGACCCTTTGAAATTTTTGTGTCCCTTTACAATCCTCGTAGTTGTCGCTTGTTCTCGAGACCTTTTCAAGAACCTTGAACCTTCTTCATCCTGCGAATCAAAACAAACCTTGTAAGCTAAACAATCACGACCCTCTGACCTAACCAAATTAATTATCAAGTCAAGTCACTAGGTCACAGTGAAAAGTTTGTGACTTTTCTTCCCTCATGTGACCTTGCAACTGTGCGACCTCTCTAGGTTGCAAGGTTGCATGGTCGCAAGTTTCATATCCATGCATTGTGTGACCGATGTGAGTTCACGACCCTTGTGGTCATAAGGTCACAAGGTTGAAAAGGTTTGGAGACCAAAGAAGCGCGACCTATGAAACCCCATGACTTTGTGAACCCTTGAGCTTGCGAGGTCTCAAGGGTTGAAAACACATGAAATCATACTTGTGCGACCCCTGCAACCCCCACATATGAAACCAAACTTATAAATATTTGGCCTCGCTAGTCATTTGGGCAATTCAGCTTGGTCATACGAAAGACAAAGATGCTCGATGACATGGAGGAGGTGTGCAACCATGTCAGGTAGGTGACCCTTCCCCTCCCTTGTTAATAATTTCCTTTTGTCATTTGTCTCCCTCTTCCACCCTGACCCTGCTTATTCCAGACTAGGGGTTTTTTGTCCAATTTTGGGTTCATTTTAAACCAGAAACCCTTAGCTCCTAATTAATTTGTTCCTTACTAACCCCTATGAGCATTTTCTTTAGCCATCCTCATGCCAAATTGGCTTGTCTTCCTCGAGGTCTAAGCCATCTGATCTTGAGAGGCCCCAAGAACCCATCTTGAGCCTCATTTCACTCATTGAATTGCCCTTGCGACCTCACGACCCCTACGACCAATCCACATTTGTGACCTTGTGACCCATTCCCATTCACGACCCTGTGACCTTTGCGACCCGCGACCTATGCGACCTAGCTGTGGTTACTGGCCTGCCACTCACCAAATCGCATGCTCATCTGCCTGACCTCTGCGACCCCCTTATCCCTGCAACCTTGCGACCTGCTAACAGAAACCTCTTCCCGAGATCTGGAAACTATAATTTATACTTGATACTAGGATTTATTATTCACGTTGTCTCTCTCATTGTGGAATTGTTTGTTTGACATTCCAGGTGGCATTGATCTTGAGTGCATCTTGATCTCCTTCTTCGAAAATGAGATGGTACCCATAGTAACAAAATATTCCCATAGGAGTTCCAAAAGAAGTGTGCAGGAAATTCACCAAGCCCCATTCCCCCCCATCTATGGGGATATTGTGTGAAATATGAACAAAAGCACCAAGATCTCCTGGTTTTACATTTACCCAAATTCTCCAAACAAGAGATCCCAGAAGACTAGGAGGATTTCCAAGTATACATAAATCTCAAGATGTCGAAGCTCCATAAGGTGACCTCACATCCCCAAGTTGTTCCATGTGCCTAGACCATTGAGTGGATCATATGGAATATAGACATGGATCAATGGATGGTAAGGGATCACTCAAGCAAACCATTCGCAGCTATCTCCTCTACATATATCACTGCATGTTACAGATTTCCCGAAAAGGAGGATGCATTTTACACCTAGTGGCTCTCAAATTTTGTAATTCAGGCAAGGACATTCTGAGGGAATGGTGGCAAGACCCGTCCAAATTCCGGGTGAGAAGCGACCAAATATATAGAAAGGAAATTCTAAAGAGTGTTTATTAGCTAATCACCGCTATGATGAACCAATTGTATGACAGGGTCAATGTTGATGTTTTCCTCAAGACATGGGTCCCTATCATGTACATTTTCACCACTAGGGTACAATTTTCAACTGGGGATAACATCCTAGATTCAACACTAAGAACAAATATAGTTACGACTAAACATCCTAAGCTACAAGGTGCCAGTTTGACCACTAGAGCTACAATTAGACCATGACTGCAATAGAGCTGATGCATCAGCATTACAAGATATTCTGGAACCCTAACTATAAGGGTATGCTCAACACCATCTCTGGATCATTTATTGTCCCATTATATCATGTGTTTTTTGGTGAAGAACCCACTTACATGTCGAAGAGGGCAACAAAGACCATCGTTAAAGTGGCACATTGGTTCTCAATCTAAGAGGGGACATTCATAAGAGATTTTGGCTCTTACAAGACCCCACACACACTTCCTTGGTTTTCCACAGACAAAGTACTTATGTAATAAGTGTGTTATCAGATGAACCAGGGGTTTTCGATGACACTGAGCAAGAGGAAGAAGAAGCCTGGCCCTGCATTCACTCTCATTATTGGGACTTACACAATGGAAAACTTCAAGGATGTAACACCCTCCTCCCACATCTTCCCAAGCAATCATCTAGCAAGGTAAACATGTGACGATAGGCCACTATGGTAAGACTCGACCTCCTAGGTAACCTTAAGGAAATGGAGTCGACAAAACAATACCTTACAGACCTCCCTCAGGTGCTACAGGACACCCATGAGCTATTCTACCACTCTAGGTGCCCAACCTCTGAGTTAACCTAGCATTTCAATGAATTAAACCCAAAGTCGCTCCCACGACAAGGCATGCATACAACTGGAAACCTACAGTCGCTTTCATAGGCTTGCCTGCCAGTGTCCAGAGACCCAAATTGGCAGTGCTATGCCAGCGACTCCAGGATTTAAGCCACTTTTTTAGGCCTAGAGCCCAGGTCACTGCCTAGAATTGAACCATCTCTTCAAATCAGTAAAATAATAATGACAATACTAAAGAAAATACTTGTGAAGACCTTGATTAGACCCCTACTAGCCCTGATAGACATTTTTTCAAACACTTAGTAAATATGCAACCTAATGGGTGTAAATAATAAATCTGAGCATAAGGGTCTCATACTTATCTGAGATTCACTATGAATCATTGTCTCCTTGTCACATTAGTTTCCATTTCATCCATTAGGTCATAGATACATTGATAATTCAATAAAAAATAAGAACATGATGAGAGCCACTCATGGCTGCTGTCATAAAACATGTACATAACCAACATAGTAGCGACAAAAATATCAATGAAATCATAACCATATACACCACATATAACCCATCATAATACTCATAGAAATACCAGGAGAAATAACCTTTCATTAATGATGCAAAATCCAAACCCGGGATGGGACTTCCGCATTCCACCCGACTTTAGAATGGCTGAGCCAATCTCTCTTCAGCCATTCACCCCCATGACATATTCCAAGCATGAACGTTAGATCTCATAAACACATCAACCAAAACTCATCCAAAGCTTCCAAAGGTCATCCACCTCAACCTATAAAACAGTGATTCCACCTCACGGTCAGACATCACAAAACCATCATTAGATTAGTCTGTATCCCATCCTTCTAGGGCTCTAGAGTGTTTGTTCCAACCATAGATTTCAAGACTAGTAACTCAACCCAAGATAAGGAAACACGAGAACCAACCAAAACAAAACAAGGATATGCGCATATCTTCCGTATATGCACAATTTCCGTATATGCGCATATCTTCCGTATATGTACAATTTTCGTATATGCGCATAGAATATATGCACATATAAGAAAGTTAGAGATACACGGAAGATATGCGCATATCTTCCATATATGCATACACTGAAGATATGCACATATAAGAAATTTACACATATACGGAAGATATGCGAATATACGGAAGTTGCGCAGATACGGAAGATATGTGCATATACGGAAGTTGCGCATATACGGTAGATGCACATATACAATATACGGAAGTTGCGCATATATTGCGTATATGCACAATTTCCGTATATGCGTAATTTTTGTATATGGAGTTTGCGCATATACGAAAGTTATGTATATACGGAAGATATGTGCAAATATCTTCTGTATATCCCTAACTTTCTTATATGTGCATATCTTCCGTATCTGCACAATTTCCGTATATGCGCATATCTTCAGTATATGCACACTTTCCGTATATGCGCATAGAAGATATGCATATGCGTAACTTTCGTGTATGCGCAAATTCCGTATATGCGCATATCTTCTGTATATGCGCCACTTTCGTATATTCGCATATCTTCCATATATGCGTAAATTTCTTATATCTGCATATCTTCCGTGTATGCATACGGAAGATATGCGCATATCTTCCGTATATGCGCATATTTTCTGTATATGCACAGTTTTTGTATATGTGCATAGAAGATATGCACAATTTCCATATATGCGCATAAAAGATATGCACATACAAGAAAGTTAGGCATATACGGAAGATATGCGCATATCTTCCGTATATGCACGTCGTTTATGTATCTGCATCGTATATGTGGAAATTCCATATACAAAAATTGCGCATATACGGAAATTGTGCATATACGGAAGATATGTGCATGTCTTTCGTATATGCATAATTTCCGTATATGCGCAATTTCTGTATATGGAATTTGCATCTACCATATATGTGCAACTTCCGTATATGCACATATCTTTCGTATATGAGCAACTTCCGTATATTCACATATCTTCGGTATATGTGTAAATTTCTTATATGTGCATATCTTCCGTGTATGCATATACGGAAGATATGCCCATATCTTTTGTATATCTCTAACTTTCTTATATGTGCATATCTTCTATACGCATATACGGAAATTGTGCATATCCGGAAGATATGCGCATATACGGAAATTGTGCATATACAGAGGATATGCGTGTACCTTTCGTATATCCTTAACTTTCTTATATGTGCATATCTTCTGTATATGCACGTCGTTTATGTATCTGCATCGTATATGCGCAAATTCCATATACAGAAATTGCAGTATTTCCATATATGCGCAATTTCTTTATATGGAATTTGCGCATATAAGATGCAGATACATAAACGACGTGCATATACGGAAGATATGCACATATAATAAAGTTAGGGATATTCGGAAGATATGCGTATATCTTTCGTATATACACAATTTCCGTATATGCGCATAGAAGATATGCACATATAAGAAAGTTAGGGATATATGGAAGATATGCGTATATCTTCTGTATATGCATACATGGAAGATATGCACATATAAGAAATTTACGCATATACGGAAGATATGCGAATATCTTCTGTATATGCACAATTTCCGTATATGCGCATATCTTCCATATATGCGCAACTTCCTTTCGTATATGCACAATTTCCGTACATGTGCATAGCTTCTGTATATGCGCAACTTCCGTATATTAGCATATCTTCTGTATATGCGTAAATTTCTTATATGTGCATATCTTCCATATATAAAAAAAATTACGCATATACGAAAGATATGCACATATAAGAAATTTACGCATATACGGAAGATCAGAAATTTACGCATATATGGAAGATATGCGAATATCTTCTATATATGCGTAAATTTCTTATATGTGCATATCTTCCGTGTATGCATATACGGAAGATATGTGCATATCTTCCGTATATCCCTAACTTTCTTATATGTGCATATCTTTTATGTGCATATACGGAAGATATGCGCATATACAGAAATTGTGCATATATGGAAGATATGCGCGAATATCTTCCGTATATTCCTAACTTTCTTATATGTGCATATCTTCCGTATATGCACGTCGTTTATGTATCTGCATCGTATATGCGCAAATTCCATATACAGAAATTACGCATATACGGAAATTGTGCATATACGCAATATATGCGCATATCATTCATATATGCGTAACTTCCTTATATTGTATATGTGCATCTATCCTATATGCGCAAATTCCGTATATGCGCATATATTCCGTATATGCGCAACTTTCGTATGTTCGCATATCTTCCATATATGCGTAAATTTCTTATATATGCATGTCTTCCATGTATGCATTACAGAAGATATGCGCATATCTTCCGTATATCCCTAACTTTCTTGTATGTGCATATCTTCTATTCGCATATACGGAAATTTTGCATATAGGGAAGATATGCGCATATACAGAAATTGTGCATATACGAAAGATATGCGCATATCTTCCGTATATCCCTAACTTTCTTATATGTGCATATCTTTTGTATATGCACGTCGTTTATCTATCTGCATCGTATATGCGCAAATTCCATATACGAAAATTGTACATATACGGAAAATATGCGTGATAGCGAAGGTAACTATCTCCTTCACATAACCTTCCCCACTGCTTCCACCTCCACTAGTTAGTGATAGTTCCCATGGAAGAATTCTTCAAGCATCGTATACAACATATTTTTTCTGCAGCATCGAATATGGAAAGGTAAGATCAATGATTGAGATGCGTAGAAGGGGTAGGAGTGTACTGGTTTCTTAATCCCGGCTGAAGTCCCGCACTCCATCACAGTTGTTGATCTCATAGTCAAATTTTGGAATCACAGTCAACTACAGGGTTAGGACTGCCATTAACCCGTGCTCGAGTTGAAGTCCACAGACCGTAGGATCTAAGGCCTTCGTCATCCAACGAATATCGGGTTGGAATAAGTGCAGAAGTTAATCTAGAAAGTCGGAGCCAAAAAATTATAAACCGAAACCTAGAATGCTATTGATCCGAAGGGTGGTAACGTCGTGCAAGTTCTCGTGCGATGATGCGACAACCGTTGGATTGAGAACCAGATCGACGGTCATGATTTTATTGCTAATCGCATTTCGCAGAAGTCAAGGGTTGAAGGGTGTGGAAACACTGCGATATGCGATGAAAGCATTAGAAACAAGAGCTCGAGACATAACCATGGGAATCATGAAGGACAAAATCCGTGGCAGACAAACATGAAGGATATAGTTCTTGGGAACCTCATTGGACATTGAAGAAAAGGATGAGTTCATCAAGGACAAGGCTCATCATACAAAAAGGAAACATCTACCAAATGGGCATATATAAAATCCTCAAGATTCTCTGAAGGAATCCTCATCGGAGGGTTCACTGGTCTAGAAAGGAACCAAGTGTTTCGTCCGGAATTCCAACTTATGGAATTCATGAGATGATTGTTTGATGACATGAGAAATGAAGCAGATCAAGGGATTGAAGATCTTTTCAATCAATGAATCTATTGGAAGAAGCCTAGATGACCTAAACGTAAAATGAGGTATCTATGCTTGTGTTTAATATTATAATGTCATATCATATGGTTGTAGTAAACATGGATCATTACTTCTATCTTGATAAGCATGATCAAGAGAAAAAGGATCTCCTCCTCTGAAAATATGCAGGAAGGCATAAGTCACACTAGATGAAATCAACATAATATGTCATCATATGAAGTATGAGGTGGTTGACCACAATGAAGAAACTCTGATTGAAAGCTCCTGGGAATGGAATGTGTGAGAAAGGAAGAGATCATGAGATATGCAACCCTGATGAAGGAAATCAACATCCAAAATACCAAGAAGATTTGACTAGGAAATCTCCTGGAAAGATATGAAGGCTCTTATGGAAGTCTGAAAAAGATGGAGATCGTTGATTATGGATATATTTTGGAGATGTGTCAACATGTATGCAGGATTCTGGTACCTACAGAAATATGTCATGATGAGGAGCCGTCTCGAAAGATACAATTTGATTTTAATGTTATGTTTTGATTTCTTGAATAATATATGGATGAGTTCATGCAGGGTTACTAGCACAAGAGTTGTAAGTACAAGTACAACTATAACTCATTTGGAGGATGGAAATTCCTGAAATAAACATGATAAGGAAGAAGTAGCCATATGATGAAGGTTCCAAATATGTATCAATGACTCCACTTTCCATGAAGAAAGGAATGACATGACGAACCAAGAAGGAAAGTGATCGATGGTTAATGCCCTACAAGGAAGAAGCTCGACTGAATTTCATGACATCAAGGAAATTGATCAAGTAGCTGAAGGACCCACGAAGAAGAATCTACTGATGAAAAAGAGAGTCCCTAGTTAAGAGGGAGATTTGCAAAGTCCCTAATTGAGAGGGAGCTTGGGCAAGTTCCTGGTCAGAGGGAACTTGGGTGCATTCCTTTATAGGAATGGGCATATCCTCCCTAGTTAAGAGGGAGCTATATACACAACATTCTTGTCTTCACCTGGGAAGAAAAAATGGGAGGATTGGGTAATCATCTGGCATCTGATTCTCTTTGAGGATGTATATGGAATCCAAGATAAGTGTAGGCAAGAGGGCCGATATTATTTGAGGGTTGGGAATCCAAGATAAGAATAGTACTAGAAGGTCATACTCAGTGAACACTCAGGTGGGTATGTACCTTGAGAGACAATGATGAAGGTGTCTATAATCATTGGTCTCGCCAATGTTGTGCTCTGATCTAATGAGAGATAGAGTTGGCAGTCAAGGCCTTGATGTGGAAACAATGTTGGTTACTATGATGCTATACAAATGGGTTACCAATCTGATTCTTCTTATGAGAAATTATTCAGACTAAGAATGACCAAGTACCGTCATGACATTGTAATTATGATTTTTTTAATTATAATTTTTGTAAAATGAATTTATTATTCCTTGTTGCATGGGTTTCATGAGAAATAGGTCTATTTATTTAGTGGCTCCCATTGAGAGAATTAGGATGTCAAAGAGTCAACGTCATGTGTAGTGTATACAAGTCTAGAACAACCCTCCAAGACAAGAAAAATCCTCTTGAAGACATCAACAAGCTAAACGATGTAAATTTCAGTCATGTCGGCCTAAAAATGAATTAAAAGGACAATCATGTTGGCTTAATTAAAGACACAATGGTTCACAACATAACCATTGTATATACCTCACTAAACTTCACAGAAGAGAGAAACAGAACTCGGACATCTCTGATATTTCGTACATCCTGCAACTTCGGATGAGGAGAAGAGATATCTTTGCATACATCTCTGAAGTCTCAGTCAAGCACAGTGGTATAGGGTCTCGGATGAGGTGCAGGAACACAAGTCTTTGCAAACTTCATTTATAATTATAGTAAGTAATTACAGTGTGATATTCTCAGTGGCAGTACTCTCAACTATGAAGTTCTCAGTGAAGGAAGAGAATCAAAGTCACATTCTTGGCATAGTTATGATAATGAGGATCTTAGTGATACACTCAACATGCTCTCTAAACATGTTACAGTCTCCATATGGTTGTGATAAGAAGAAGCTCGGTGATCCCATGGTGATGCATTCTCATACTAAACACAGTCATGATTTCGATAATGTAGCATTCATGATCTCGGTCATAATGAGGACAAGATTATGATCTCGGTGCAACTCCCACATAGTATAAAAACCTTTTTGACATTGTGAAGATATCAAGTAAGAGTGCAACGATGATCTAAGTGAAGGAGCAGCTATGGTGCAATGATGATGATGATCTCAACAATGACAAAGAAGAGGATTTGTGTCTTGGTCTTGGAGTGGCATAGTAGGTCAAGTGTCATGGTCTTGGTATTAGTCAATTGGAATCTCTATAAGAAGCATTTTTTGCAGGTTTTCCTCTCCAAGAGGGAGAGGTTTTGGCCCTGGCAAAAAGCCAACATCGTGTGTTATTGTCTCTTTGTTTTTTAAACTATTTGATGAATATAAGAAGACACACTATAATAAGAACAAGTGAAAATTGTGCTAAGAAGAAAAATTAAAATACCTCACAAGTAGTTATCATGCTAGAAGAATCACATTAACTCTAATTGCCCTAGATTCTTCAACATGTTCTTCATAGCTATATGGCTCCCTCTTTACTTTGCATTTCATTACATCGAGGTCGCTTCCTTCCGAGGTATCATGGAACCATCTTCTTTCTTCAATCTTGTGACATAATCCAGGTCATCAATCTTGCACATCACCTTCATCTTGTCATAAAAAACGAAGTCATTATATTGAGCCTTTCCAAAATTCAAGTTGATCATAGCTTCCTCATGAAAGTGGTCTCCTTGTTATTGTATGAACTTTTACCTTAAGGTTATCTTCTTTCATTAATAACTTTTAATCCCAAGATGAACACATCTTGACTTCATAATTGCCAAAATCATATGTTGATCTTGCCTCAACATTCATCATATATTCTTGTAATATCCTTCCAGGTAGCAAAATAAAATGTTAACTAGATAATAATAACAAAAATATTATACCTACCTCATCATGATGGCTTTCCAATCAAGGCATCAACATCCTCATGGTCCATCTCCACACGAATCTTCCTTCATGCATCAGAGTTCCCAAGGGTCCAACTTGATTACCAAGTTATAATTTTCTTCCAGAGACAATTCTAGATGTTGAACACCATTCTATATATCCTAGAAAGTCTTAGTCATTTGTTTATTCTAGAAAAAGTAAAGTTCATCCTTTTAGGCATCATATAATCAAATCACCATGCCTAAAGATCATTTTTTTACAGGATTCTGCACATTTGAATCCTACCCAAAATTTAATTCAAGTATGCATTCCTATGTTCCATATAATCATGTAGCTATCTTCCCTACATTAAGTTTGCAACATGACCAATTGCATTCCATCCTTTAATATTATTATTTCTATACTATATGGAATGTATACTAACCTTGTCTAAATGCTTCTTCTAAGAACCTTCCAAAATGATGATTCTTCCAGGGTCATGATGATCCACCTTAGAAAAATGACTATCTCTAACATTATATTAGAATGCTTGGATAAACACTAATATGAAAAATGGTCGAATTTTCTTAATTTCGAAATACTAGATGATTCCTACAAAGCAACTCAATCAAGTATACTCTAAATATGATACTATCACATGTTTCAATCTATGATGCCATAACAAATCAAAACTCATCTAATGTAAACAACAATGCATGTTATTCTAAAGGATGGACTAAATTCCTAAAGAATCCGACAGGGAGGATGGTTTAATAAGAAATATCCTTGACATATTATTTCTTTGGCTTCTTCTCAGGTTCTCCCATTTCTTCAGTTGTGTGAGCTTTGATTCTTTCCTTTATTTTATTGTTCAAATTGTTTGGAAAATCCCTCTTAAAGTGTCCAAATTCATTGCATCCGAATCATTGAAACTTGGACATGTCTTGCTTCTTCTTGGACTTTCAAAACTTTCCCTTCTTCAGCTTCTTGGTTCTTGTAATAAAGGCTTGAGACTACTCATTTGATTCGATGTCATCCTTTGCCTTAATCCTAGTTTCTTTCATCATGCATTGAGCCCACAAATCATCAAAAGGAGTTGAGTCTTTCTTAGAGTAGATTCTCGTTGCAAAATTACTCCATTCTAGTGGCAAAGCATTTAGTACACATATGGTCATTTCAGAATCAGAAATTGTCTCCTCAAGCCCCTGCAAATGATCTCTTATTTGAGAAAACTTCATAAGAAATTATGCCATGTCCTCATCCTTCAACTTATTAATTTTATATAACTTATTCCTCAAATACTTCTTTTGACCTAATGTACTTATAGAGTACAAATTCACTAGATTTTCATACATAGCCTTTTAAGTCTTCAAGTTAGCAACAAATTGAACAATATGATAATTAATGGATTCCACAATGATCCTTTGTACCCTTACTTCCACTTTCTTGTATTTTTATAACTCTTGAGTATTGTCTTTTCTAGGTTCAATGACTTCCCTAAGAACATATTCCATTACTTCATGTTCTATAAGTGTAAGGTCAATCTTGTTTTCTTCCATGCTAGGAAATTTGTTGAGCCAATGAGCTTATTGATTTCCTTACAAACAAAACCCATAACGCCTATAGATTCATACATAGAATAATATGATACTTACTTGTCAACCAAGATTCCTTTCTTCTTTGATGATGTCTCCAACTATCTCAAGGCTTTCAAGATATTTAACGAGATTTCAGTGATGTCCTAGAAAGATGTCTTCTAGGATACCTTCAGAAACAACTTTCAAGAGTGATGAAAGATGTATTTCGATGATCCTTTGAATAGATCTCGTTCCAAGAGAGATCAAAAACCTTCTTTTAGTCTTACTCTTCAAGCTTTCCTTTGATTAGGGCTTGATGTAGTCTTATACAAGTGATTCTCCTTAGTAAACCTTTCTTGTGTCCAAAAGATGATCCTTCCAATTGCCTTCTTGTTCACCTTACCTCTAATACCATGTTGGAAAATTCAATGTGGCAATTCAAATTTTCCTTATTCCTTAATACTTGCTTATGAAATTTAATTATCTTCTTGTGTTTGTTTATTAGATCTTTTCATCAAACAAATATCAAGATCAACACAGTAAAGACAATGGACACATATATTAGGCTTCAAGCCAGGGCAAAACCCCTCCAAGGGGAAAATACTTATCTTCTGATAGAATCTGCTCAAATGAGACAACAAAGACCCAAACCCTCAACCAAGTCCTCCCCAAGTACCAAGTCAGCCCTTACAATAGAATCAGGTCATCACAACTCAATTTTGCATCAATCTGCAACTTCGGCCACAACTTTGACCCTGCAAGTTCGACCCTATAGCTGCTACATAAACCCTAATTTAACTTCTTCAAGAGATCCTTCTTTGAGAAATGTAGAGCTTCCCAAGGTCAACGAAATAAAAAACAGAGTATTTTCCCTTCCAACAACATGATACTACAACGCGTCCTACTACAACTCAGACCTGCAATTTCAACCTTCTTAGAAACTGCGTAAACTCTAATTTTTCTCACGTGCAAGAGAGATAGAGCCCAAACATAAGTTTTCTTTCGTCTTTTCTTCTTCTAGACCTTCCCTCTTCTTGTCTTCTTGCTTCCCAGCTACAGATCAAACTTCCTTTCTTGAGAACGAACTTTTGAGTGAGTGAATGCCAAATGAGATCAAATCTACTCCTTTATATATCCTTTCCAAGCGGTCGAATTCCCTTCTTTAGGCTGACTTGAAGCTGCCAAGGCCGACTTGTACTTTGGATGTTTCTAGGACTTTCTAAAAATAAAATAAACTATTTTACAAGTTACATCTTTCCCGGAAGGGTCTTATAAACATGATGTTGACTCTCTTGACTCATGACAATATATCATATGACCTAACAAACCTTAGAAGCACGAAGAACATGCTTTTTCCTAGAAGACCATCAATAAAGAGCATGAAACCCATTCTTTAAAATAATAATATTCTCTTTTTTCTTTTGTTTTTTTAGATAAGATACATATTGAAATGAGTACAAGAAGAATTATGAAGACTGAAACTAGTTACATTTCCAACAAACATAATAATGGAATATACCTACCTTGTAATTAAAATTAAATAAAATGTGTACTTGTGGGACGACCGGGTGGTTGTCTCACTGGGATGTATCCCTTCCACCCGGTTTAAAATCCTATGGGGGGACACCATGGCCCATCATAGTAACGCTAGAAGGAGAGGTGTCCCGTTGAAGTCTAGGATCATGGCTCCAGTTTTTGGTGGTCTCCAAACGTCTCGGTATTAGGCTGAACTATGAGTTTATGATATATATGGCTTGCAGGTTATTGCATATATATGGGGAGGTTGCTAGTTCCCCATCAACAAAATATTTAAAAAATACATTTGAATACATTTTATTCAATATCCCCTTGGGCACCTCCCTAGGTACATTACATTGGAGATTGATAAAGTCATTCACTCATTTCTCCATGAGTTGTATTGAATCTATGCTACCTTTATTAATAGAATATTATGGAGGGGCAATTATGTATACCTCAAAATTGGCAAAATCTAGCATGCCCAAGCCTTGTTAATGTGATATTGGGGCAATTTCTAGAGATATAGTGACCAATAATAAGTTGCAATGTTGATGTGAACAATGAGAATATTAATGCAAGGAGATGATGGGATGTAAGTTTGGAATATTGAGCACCAATCCCCTATTCAAACCCCAAACTAGGGACATTGGAACAAAGGATGTTATGTAACTTTTCCAATAGAGAGAGAAATGTTGACTTCTTAGCTAGCAAAACTTCATGCCAAGACCGAGCAAGAATATTATTGAGAAGATATTGTAGGGAGAGTAGCATTTTTTAGTTGAGCTCCATGATGTTAAGGTGAAGGTTGAAGGGTAAACTTTGATAGGTGGCCCAAGGAGAAAGACTCTGTAATGTGCAAAATAAAGAGAATAGAAAAAAGGGTAAAGGAAGCTAATGATAGATTTTCCAAGAGGAGAGTTGTGACAAAAGTATTTTACTATTGAAAACTTGTATTGAAGGTGGATATCAAAAACACAAAAGAACCTAGATTGAACTATTGTTGATGAATATTTAAAAATTCCCTTGGGGTTGAGGTGAGGACCTTTAAAGGAATGCAATGATGGAATGCCAAGGGATCTAGATGGGGTGTGGGAGCATTAAATGAACCAAATTTGAAAATAGCAGTGCCTAGGATGTAGCACTAGACCTCAAGGAAACCAGGTGTATGTGGTAAAAGGTTCAATGTGGGCACATAGCCAAAATAATTAGAGCCTGGATGCCAAAAGAAACCTCAAGCCTCAAAAGGAACCAAAATAAGGTGTATGTGGAGTGGAAAACCTCAGAAGGAACCAAATTTTAATGAAATAAGGGTGGTCTTGGAGCTAAAAGGAACCAAATTCATGTGAGGAGAGAGATCTGAATTGTAAGCTCTAATACCAAATGATGAGCCTCAACCTTCACATAAAAAATATTGCTTTCAAAAATAAGAATGAACCCAAGAATAAGCTTCAAAATAAATCTATATCTTTATTCTTTAGCAAGATGTCTTAATATAGAGTTTTACACTAATTTTGCTTTTACATAATCAAACTATTTTCCTTAAGATAGTAACCAATTATTAATAATTCATCCTAGAATAATTGAATATAATTTGTTTAGGTAACTTATCATAATGATTCTATAATTTTATAAGTGATTTTTGTGCGAGTTTTAAAAACAAGAAAAGGGATTTGAGTCCTTTTTTCTTGACCTAGCAAGCATATGTTAATACTTCTTCTTAGAAGAATTGCATATAATTTAGTTCAAAAATGACTAATCGCAATGATCCTATAATTTTAGAGGCCTTTTTGTGCATGTTTATAAAAATAAGAAAAAATAGTTGAGTCCATTGTTTAGGGAAACCTTGTTGAGCCACCATATTTAAAAGTTTATGAAGGCGGTGAGTAAGAACCAAGCCTTCAATTTTTAGGATTTCCATTTGGTAGCCTTGGATGTCCTTAACTTTCTCTTTTGCTAGTGATTTAACGTTAAACTCTATGCCTCCTAAAGAAAAAATATATTTCTTTGGAACAAGGGTTGTAATATGCCTCCTAAGGATTTATACATATCAATTCCATTCCCCAAGATAATCACATTATTTTTCTAGTTTTTCAAGTCAATAATAACCTATATAATTTTTATGATTAGATTTAGTAAAATGTAAAAGCCTCTATTGCTTTTTATTTATATAGTATCTCCTCTTCTTTTCATTAATGTTTTTTAACTATTTATTTTAACATTTTAAGAACCCATAAGAGGCTTCCCTCATGATTTTTTGAGCAATGTTACAATTACTATCATACCCAGGGTGTGCTTTTTATACAAAAATTTAAAATAGTATTTGTTTTTACAATTTGATTACCATCATTATCATACCCAGCGTGTACTTTTTTATACCAAAATTAAAAATAATATTTGCTTTTACAATTTGATAGAGTTTGAGTAAAAGTATAAAACAGATATTCAATATTATTTTTGTTATAGATAAATTGTGTTTCAAGTATTTTTGTTACCTCTCCTTTGCCGGTAAACCCTACCAAAGTAGGTTGGCTGTTTAGGTTGGGGTCTACTGGAGCTGGGACTTGGCCATAAAACCTTGACCTACTGGAGCTGGGACTTAGCCATAAAACCTTGACCTACTGGAGCTGAGACTTAGCCATAAAACCTTGACCTACTGGAGCTGAGACTTAGCCATAAAACCCTGACCTCCTTTGAAGCAGGCTATAAATTTCAGATCAGCTAAAAATCTCACATCTCACATCGGACCTTAATGAAAACGCACAAGTTCTCCACGCCCACACATATATTTAATCCACAGTTCCCTAAACACTCAATACTACACTGCCCTACAGAGCGACAGCGCTGATCTCAGTTCCCTAAACACTCAATACTACACTGTCCTACAGAGCGGTTGATCGCTTCTCCGGAACTAGCTCGGTTGCCTTCTCCTTTTATATCGTCATTGATATACAGAAGCTCACCTCCTCCTCGCTTCAGTTTGTTTTTTTGGTTTTTAAATTTCTATTCAGGATGTTCGGGTTTCGATCCACACTGCATCACTTTTCTGCAATAATGCCTCCCCGTCTTGTCCAGAAGAATGCTGGGTCAACTGCCCAGAAGAAAACAACGACTAAGGCTTTTAGTAAATTCTCCAAAACCCCACCCATGTCCCTGAGCTCTACCCCACCGAAGGCAGAACCCAAGATTGTCGAGAAAACAAAGTCGAAGCCCTCTCCCATCGTTGAAACTCTGAAAGTCAGAGAGGAAGCCATCAAACCATGTAAATTTTTGAACAAGCCAAGTGTCAAAGCCCAAATGGAAAAAGAAGATGCCAATGGGAAGGACAAAGAATCCACCGAGGATGCTGATAAGCCCTCTGCTCAAGGTATTGAGGAGGATGGCAAGAGAATAGACATAGAGAAGAAGGAAAGCGATACTGTAATGCACGAAGCACATGATAAAGAAGGTAATGATACAGAACACGACGATGAGGTGTTTGGAAATGAGCAGACTCATGGAAATGAAGAGGGTGTGGAGGGAGATAGAGCTGATGATGTGGACATGCCAGCCATGGTGAAGGAGTGGATAAAGCAGAAGGAGTTTGAAGTGTTTGTGGGTGGGCTCGACACGGACGCTGATGAAGAGGAATTGAAGAAGGTGTTTAATGAGATTGGTGAAGTTGTTGAGATCAGATTGCCAAAGAATTCTCGTACTCAAAAGAATAAGAGCTTTGCATTTGTTCGATTCGGGAGTGTGGACCAAGCCAAAAAGGCAGTGACAGAACTCAAGAATCCACGGGTGAGAGGGAAGCAATGCAGAGTTGCAAGATGCCAAGATAATGAAACTCTTCATGTACGCAATATTTGTAAATCACAGACAAAAGAGGCTCTCCAAAAGAAATTGATAGAATATGGAATAGACAATATTGAGGAAATAACTTTGATGGAGGATCCAGAACAAGAAGGGACAAATAGGGGGTTTTCATTTCTGGAGTTCCCCACTCATCTGGAGGCTACCAATGCCCTCGTCCGGTTGCAGAAGCTAGATGTTTTCTTTGGTACTGAGTTTTGTGCAAAGGTTGCATTTTCCAAATCTGCCATTGAGCCGGACGAGGAAGTTATAGCGCAGATAAAGTCTATTTTTGCTTATGGATTGCCAAGTTCTTGGGATGAAGCCAAAGTTGTGGAGAAATTTAAAAGTTATGGTGAAATTGAAGAAGTGCATTTGACACGAAATATGCCTGCAGCCAAGCGAAAAGATTTTTGGTTCATTTCTTTCAGAACTCGTGAAGCCGCATTGGTGTGCATTGAAAGAGTAAATAAGAATGAGGTAACTAAAGAAGAATATAAGAAGGTTACTCTGAAAGCTACTCTTCGGAAACCTCAGCAAAAGGGACAATCAGTTAGGGGTAGGGTTCGTGCAGTATATGGTAGGGAACGAGTCCTGTAAGTTCATTGGCACTCAAATTCATCTCATAAATCTGCGGCGTGCTACCAATTTCAGCAGGAATGGTGCCCTCCAACTTATTGTTATCCAGGGCCAAATAATTGAGATCCTTCAGTGAGCCGATAGAGCTTGGAATCCGGCCAACAAGCCCTACGGATGACAATCCTAGGCTTCTTAATTTTGGAACTGTGCCCCGGATATCTGGTATGATTCCCCCTAGCTCGGGATTTCCAGTAAGATGCAGATATCGCAACTTAGACAGCTCAGCCAAAAACAGGGGAACGACGCCAAATAAGTTATTAAAGCTCAGATCAATAAATTCTACGGCCTGCAGATGCACCAGGCTGGTGGGAAGTGCCCCTTGGAATTGATTGTAGCTGAGGTTGATCTTGGCAATCTTGACAGGCAAGCTCGCCGAATTCCATCGGCACGCAGCCCTCGAACCGGTTGCGATTCAAATCCAATATGACCAACGCTTTAAGACCCCCGATGCTCTCGAGAATTCTACTGCTAAAAGAATTCGAACTCAGAACAAGCTGGCGGAGGTTCTTTAAGTTTCTGATCTCGGCAGGCACGGTGCCCCCCATGCTCGTTCCAGATAAGATAAATCACCGGAGGCCAGTAAGCATCCCTAATTCCGGCGTAAGAAAACCTTGCAGTGCGGGATTGTCCTGGAAAATAAGCTCCTCGACTCCTCCTCCAGCGAGAGCTGCCCAAACGAAGGCGGGAATTGTCAAGATCTTGTGCATAAAGCACCTGCGAAAGAAGAGCTTACGCAGGCGTGGTATCGAAACCAGGTAAGGGCTAAATGATGCATTTCTCCCACAGGGGGGGATTGTTTGCAGTGTTGAATACCCAACCCAGGTTCAATTCCACGCTGTGCCGCTTACTGTCATGGGCGTCCAAATCGCAGACGACGCCGTGCCGTTCGCCAGTGCAGAGATTATCAGGAAACAAGCCTCTCCAGTTGATATCAGAATTGATGGCTTCCAGAACCTTGTAGACCACTTCTTGCTCTCTGTTGTCCAGCCCTGGCTCGGCATGTAATCATCTCCATTCCCCGAAACTGACAGAAGCAGCAACAGCAAGGGGATCGCCATTGCAATTCAAAAATCTCTAAAAGTGAAAGTATTTCGGACTGGATACTAAAACTGTAAATTACAGAACGGATTACAGCAGGTCGCTGATATATATGTTGGTTTTTCAGAGCGATTTCAAGTTTGAATTTTATTTCCCCACTCACAACCTCATGTATGCTTCATTCCATAACCTCAAATTTGAATTTTATTCGTCCGCGCACAACCTCATGTATGCTCCATGCCATAACCTCCAAATGCATGGCGTACTGTCAACGCAATTACTGGGATCTATCATGCGCATGGTGGATCATGTGGTATCGATATAATCATGTGTATGGTGGATCATGTGGCATCGACATAAGCCATGGTTGATGAACCC
The DNA here is from genome assembly GCA_000404065.3 of Pinus taeda. Classification (NCBI taxonomy): domain Eukaryota; kingdom Viridiplantae; phylum Streptophyta; class Pinopsida; order Pinales; family Pinaceae; genus Pinus; species Pinus taeda. Next base: position 89,211 of record APFE031441513.1, read on the forward strand.
GGAATCGAAATTTGTTAGCTGGAGAAATGATGCACACGGGTTGATAGCCAAAGTCGATGTTAGAACCCGTTTCCCAACACTGTCTTTAGAGTCTCTTAAAAGTGCATTTATATTTCTATAGAGGTGAAAATAGTGCTCCTCGTTTGGGAACACAACAAAGCTACAGCAACTGAGAGCCTCCGGGCAAAACAGTTGCCTCAGATTATTTTATCTCTCTAGATATTTCACTTTTGCTAATTCTCTCTCTGTACGGATATGAGCTGGCTAAATAATAATAGATTTATTATTACAACGCACGAAGCACTGTCATCGCTGACGGGTTCCGAAACACACACTTTAACTTCTATTGATGATAGAGTCGAGCACATTTTTCCTCTTTACTGCTATGCTGTATTTACGTTGAAGATCTATTGGTTTTATAAACACAGCTGTCTCTTTTGTTTTATTCATGTTTAAAGACTATAGCACTGCGGACTTGTCTATGCTGGAAATCTGGGCGTAGCTATCTTTTCTAAAGACTTGGTCTCAACCAGCGTTGATTATATAATGCATTTTGTTTAGCATTCAAATAAATGTACAGTTTCTTTATGATCTATGTATTCGGCTCTTGGGTTGGACATGTTACCACTTGCGTGCAGATTCAGATTGAGAAGGTCTGAGACTCTTCTCCTCAGAATCACAGAAGGGCTGCGATTTACATTTACCTTATTAAAAAAATACGACCTGTGGACCCTCCTCGTACAGAAAGGTTTTGGTATTTTTTTGTTTTTTAGTTTATCATACGAGTGGTGATACAGGCTCCAACACTTTGTACATTATCATATTTGGATAAATATGAAATTATAAATAAATAATGCACCTACAATATGTAGGTTATAATTTGCTTATTTATTTTTTTAATGTTGCAACGTCAATGAAAATATATAATAAATATATATTATATATTTATGGAAAATTACATATTTATAGAATGTATAATATTAATCTATGAAAAATAATTTGATATTTTATATGAATAAGAATACGTATGTTTGGTTATGTGTATCATTTAAATTTAATAATAAGTTTAAAGTATTATAATAAAGTAATTTTAAATTTAAATTTAGAAAATAATAATTATTTTTCTAACTATTTTAATATATATAATAGGTAGAATGTTATATATATATTATATATATATTATATATAATATATATATTAAAAATTAATATTTTTAGTAAGAATTTAGTTATATTGGATTTTCACTAATTCATTTCCCCATTAAGATTGAGATAATATATTAAACATGTTAAAAATGTAATCATGCTAAATTTACCAAAAAAAATTGTCATTTTACGGTAAATAAATCACAAATTATAATACTTTATATCATATACGGTAAATAAATCACAAATTATAATACTTTATATCATATACGGTTAAGTTGATATAATATCATTTAATGTTAAAGTGGTGATATTAATATTACTTTGTTAAAATAGTGGTATTAAGGTATTAATATTACTTTGTTAAAATAGGGTATTAATATTAGTTGTATTATGTGGTATTAAAGTGATTGTATAAATATTACATTTCGTTAAAGTGAAGAGTTTTTTAAATGAGTATTATATTAAATACATATAATGGTTTGGGAAGAGCCTTTTAATTGATCTTACTTATATATAAAGATGAAATTTGACAATCAAATTATTTATTTTAATAATATTTTAAATTAAACATTTTTTCAAAATTAACAATTATCTAATTAAATAAATATAAAAAATAATAATACTATTAAATCTAATAAGTTATTTAGTTTTAAAATTCCAACCCTCCACGGATATAATGTCTAATATTAAAGTGAATTAAAAATGTGAAAATTCCACATGTTCTTTGAATATTAATAATATCCACATACTTGAACATACATGCTGTCACACACTTTCGGTGAATTTTGAGGGTTGGGGATTTAATTGCCAAATTACATTAATGCTTACAGATTTAATTGCCAAATTACATTAATGCTTACATTTTTATTATTGGACCGTGTTTTGTATCAGATTGAGTGGATGCCAAGTTGTGCTTCAAAACTAGAAGAATATTGGATGAAGAGAAAGGCTAATTATAAAAATAATAATTTATTTTTTATTTTTTATGAACTCGAAAGGAATGGAATGTTTTAGAGTAAGATTAAGAAAAAAAATAATGAAAAATATAATAATTCTGAATATAGACTTCAATACTTTTGCTTCACCAACTTAATTTTAAATATAAATGCATTTTTATTTTTACAAACTCAAGCATTTTTGTTTTTATGAGAAAGAAGAAAATATATTGTCATTATTGAAAATCTTATTGGAATTTTTTTAGAGACACGTGTCAAAATCTTATTTGAAGTTTTTAGTAATGTGTTTAAATTGCAAGTAATTCTTTCTTTTATTTCTCAATGATTTAGTAAAAAATCCAATATTTTTATATCAACTTATAAATTGCTTTTTATATTTGTAGTCTTTCATATTATTTATTTTCATCTTAATTAATACTTAATCATGATTACACTTTGAATAAAAAAATATTCAAACAAATAAAATAAAATATGTTACTTTTAAAACATATTTTTAAATATTTTTATTGTTATTTAAAAGTGTTACAACTTACAGCATGACCATAGAAAAGAAATCTTTTGTTATTTAAATATTTAAGACATAAAATTAAATTAGTTATCAATATTCAACATCAATAGCCTAGTGTTATTGTTTTAAAAGTTCCTCTTCATCCATGCATAATCTTCCATTCACATCCATGGATAGGGTTTGTTGAAAAAAGTAGAGATTTTCCATACAAATTTATACATGTAATAAATTAAAATAAACAAATATGGCATTAAAGTTTATAAAAAAAAATCATACACAAATAGAATTCTTAGTATCTCTACCTTGTCAAAGATAATGCAATTATGAACTATCTTGCTATAGAGCTTACAAAAATACATAAACACTACTATACAAAAGGTTCTAAAAATAAATCAAAAACTCACATTGTATTTTTCCCAATGCCACCCAAGAAAAGCACTGAATTTCTTGAACCAATTGGCTCCCTAGATGACACATTAAAAGAAAAAGAGAAACTGTTATATAGCATCTTGGAAAAGAAGCAATATGACAACAACTATACTTTTGACCAATTTTTAGACAAATTACATTTACCCAAAACTAATTACATCATAGTAATACAAAATAAATTAATAGCTAAACCTATGCAGCCTTGTATTCTTGTATTATATGGTGTTAAAGCCATGGTATAAATATTACATTTGGGTAACATTATGGTATTACAATCAATTTTATTTTATAACATAACAAAATTTTTATGCAATTTACAAAATAAATAAAGTTTATTTTCAATAAATTTAATTAAATAATTGTATATTAAAATAATATTTTAGCACCACTAGCTTATAAAATGTGTGTCAAAGTTGTGATATTAATGCCACTTATATCTTCAGTAGTGTTAAGTGGTATTAACACAACACTTTCCAATAACATCATTTTTTTACATTTAACTTTTTTTATTACATAAAATAAGTTGAGACAATATTATTATTATTATTATTTTTAAAAATATAATAAGAAACTATGACCATAGCAATCTAGGACGATTATTGTTTTTTCCATAAAAAAAATTGATAGTTTTTCAAAGTGTTTAAAAACATAAATTTATGTTTAGCTACCTTACTGATATAAAAAGAAATGTACAACATGTTTGTGATGGTTTTTGTTACTCCTCGTCTCTCCTACCAAATATAAACAAAGGGGTTTAACTCGATTGTCCATTCTAACAATATCAGTTATCCCTCTAATCATCATATTCCTCATCTAATGAAATGGTTTTGAGGGATTACCTACAGTAAGATTCCTGAGACAAAATATGGTAGAATAGAAAGAAAATATTCAACTCTTTAACACCCAACCTTTTTATTTTATTTTAATTTAATTGTAATTATGATAAGCGTTTAATAAACCGCTCAAGTGTATAAGCCAAATAACCATACAATGGACTATAATGCAATGACATCAAAATTTATTTGACTATGGCAACCCACTACGCCAATCCAACAATGGACAAATGATATAACATTAACCACCAATAATTTCACCAGATCATATGAACATTCAAATGGCTAGGTTTTGTGATGCGTTCAATCTGCTTACTCCAAATAAGGATCAACCTTTGTTGGGCAACGTGGTAGATCTGATAAATAAGGGCACCATCATCTTACCTCCCACAACAGATGGAGAACATTTAGATAAATGGCCTCTTGGCCCTCGCTTTCGGTGCTTCACGACTACACAAATTAATGGATGGCCTTTTAGCCTCTACAACCCAAATTTATGTATGGAATGACCCTTTATTCATATGTTGTGTCTATAAATGACCCTTTATTCATACATTGTGTCTATGAAAGACCCTTTATCCATACGTTGTGTCTATATGGCCCTCACAATAGAGAAACATGTTTTAGTGGATTAATGCCCGTTAATAAAGCATGATGGTCCCACCCTCCAATGACCAGAGTGGTCAAAATCTCAGTAAATGGCGACCTTATGCAACATTATCCACTCCTTAGCGATGGGCTCCTAGCCTTCCAAGCACGTATGGAAAACACTCCCTAATACTAGTGCAATGTATATATGTCTCTGCATCCCTCAATGTATTAGATATTAGACCCAACCCTTACGAAATTCATCAACGTGATAATTCGTAGATGCAATCTTTTTGCAGTGACAACGAACATGTCAAACTTCTCTGCAATTAACCTTTCCACCTTATGTCGATGCTTTTAACCAATGGCCCAAATATAATAATGAATTGTTTCTTAAATAAAAAGAAAGGAATTAATCTCTGTAGAAGATCTAGATAAGATCTTCTCGTCCTTTACAACTTACATGGACAAATCTCATAACCCTTCGATGAAATCAAAAAGATGGGAAAATTTGAACCAACTAAGGTGGTATCTAATACCACTCAAGTTGGGGTTCCAACTAGGGTGAGATAGGATCCCACCGAAGCTAGCCTCAGGATCTCACCTAAAACCCTCACTTGTAGAAAACTCGTCTAGCTTCCAAATCAAATGCCAAGAGAGAAAATCCAAATTACATACCTTCCCCTTCGTCCTTCCTCCTTCCTTGTTATAGATTTTGATTGGGTTGTTTCCAAATTTCTACAATTGACCATAATACCATCGACTAATACTACTGACAAATACCATCAAAAAATACGTTACGAAAGCACCACTTCTTACCTAATTATTTATTAAAATCCATTATTTTTCCCTTTTTGATTATAAATCAAGGGTCCCCTTTTTCCAAAACTCTCGCTATCACTAGCCTAAGGGGACAAAGGGCTAGTAAGGGTGACATATTCCAATAATCAGTTGGTTAGGGATATTATATTCCTCGCCACCCAAAATTGCTTTCCCTCACGTAATTTAAGTGTTGGATGCTACAATATATGCTCTCCCTTCTACTTCAAAGTGGGTTGTCAGTAAGGCTGCAGACATATATATACTATATCTCCCACATTGAAACTCCTCTCCACTCTTTTAAGCTGCTCAAATGCCTCTTGTGCTTCCTTTGACCATACAAAGGCTCCCTTCTTAGTGGGGTCAGTAAGCGGGATTGTCAGCTCTAAATTCCCTTTGACAAACCTTCTATAATGTGTGTAGATACCCAAGGAGCCCCACAACTTTCTTACATTCCTAGGAGTGGGCCAATTAAGGATGGCCTCAATCTTCTCCTAATGCACTTTGACCTCCTAGCCTTCGATCATGTGCCCTAGATACAACATCTATGTTAAGAAATGCTCACATTTGGAGCTTTTAGCATAGAAATACTACTCTAAATGTCATAGGTACATCCAACTATAGATCATGATGAGTACTTGGACCCCTTCCTCTAGCTCAAATCCCCTATCCGGTGGCATATCTCTGAAAACCTTTTGGTGTGTCTATAATAATGCCATGTTGTCAAGATGTTGTTATGTTGTCTTCCCCTACATAACTCAATATTCTATTGTCCATGGGATATCCCCATGTCAATGATCTACCTCCACCCTGTTGGATGTCACAATCTTGGGCAAGTACTAATGGATCTCTCTTTGCATCACCTTCTTACCATATGGCCCTGTAAATCCATATTCAATTTCCTGATAGTTAGTTATATGTGTCCCAATTGAATATAGCCATTGGACCCCTAATACCACATGGGAATCTAGGCAATCTACTACAAAGAATTTATTGGTAACTATGTAATTTCCCATTGTTAGACTCATGTTGGGAACTATTTTGGTGCACGACATGTGATTTTGTTCCTTCTTTCCAAGAATCAAGGCTGTAAATCCTCCATCAATTGTCAACCCCCTTTTAGCTTCAAATTCTGCATCAATGAAATCGTTGGAGGCCCCACCATCAATTAACAAATTCACCTTTTTCCCATGTATGATATCCTTGATCCAAAGAGTGTGATACCTCATAAATCCTGTAAGTGAGGAAATAACTCCTTCATGAGTCTCCTTTGGTAACTGCTCTACCCCCATTATTTGTGATTCTCCCTAAACCTCCTATGATACTTCTCCCCCATCCTCGCTATTAGAAAATACTTCAATATAGTGGGATTTCCCTTTGAGACATCGATGCCTTGGCAACCAAGGTTCCTAAGAGGAGAAGCATAGTCTCCTCCTTTTGATGTCTTCCTGGTCTCATCATCCATCTAGTTCTTCCCTAAACATTCCTTTTGCAACTATCTAATATCTTCATCCTTCTGAGAAAAGGTTGTTTTGGGAGTGGACCTGGTCTTTGGTACTGCATCCTACATATCCTTTGCCCTGCTAATTTCACCTTGTAAGTTTTTGGGCTTATAGACTCTTACCCATCCATGCAAGGGCTCTGACAGGCCTTCTATGAATAACATAATTGTCTGGCCCATTAAAATATCAATGACCATTACAACCAATCTCTAAAAATTAGTGATATAGGCTTTGAGACTTCCTATCTGCCAAAGCTGAGTTGAATCCCTAAAGTCCAACTCAAAGTCCTTCCTATCGAATCTCTCTATCCTCTTGTTGATGGTGTTGGACCCACCAACATTCAAGGGGATCTCCCCGGTAAGAAGTCCAAACTAGACCTCGGACCGTTTGCAGTAGGAGTCCCAACAGTGGGTGGTAATGTAGTGACTTGACCAGGGTAGTGCGCAGAGATAATTATGATGACTTTCGTCAGAAGCAAGTGTGTGACCTTGCAACGAGTCAAGTGAGATGCATGGAGGTTCTAACACACAAAGGTGAAAAGGAAGTGTGCCCCTTAGAAGCCTATAATAGTATGCAACCTGAAAGGAACACACGAGCGAAATGACATCACAAATTGAAATGCAGAATAGTCGACAAAAGAAAGTGATAGTTTAATCCAATAACACGCATTTCAATAAGATTCATACAATTGCATACAAAGTAGTCCATAAGAAAAATCGTAAGTTAAACAACATACATTGTTAAAGAAACCAGAATAGTCCAACTACAATAAAAACATATGCATTAAAGTGTGTTGGATCAGTTATTATTCTTATAAGTGAAAGTTCCATCCATACATACACCATTGACAGCTACTAGCCCCAATAGTGGAAGATTACAATCAAGAACACTTGCTACTCCAAAGAGGTATACTCGCTTTATGTTGTGGAGAATCCAAGGTTCATCATAATACTTCCAACCCTTCTCTAAGCCTAATCCTAGCCAAAATTTTGACTTTCAAAAGCCGATTCTATGAGTTATGAGGTTCTATTTATAACAAAGGGTGGGGTGACCCTTGACATTCCCCGTGTGACTCTTTGACTACCCTCATGACTCTTCAACTTCTTTACAAATAACTCATTACATTACATAGTGATTGTTCACATTCCATTAATGACACTTGGAATTTCACTTACAACGTATTTACAATTAATATACATTTTCCACACGTACCCGTGTGAGACAAAATAGGCTAGAGAAAACCTAACAAGACAAAACACTATGACTCAAAAGTTTGGGGAAATACCAACTCGGCAACATCCACTTCATGACTTTCTGTGACATATTGATACCAAACTTGGTAATGTGCTATGGTGTCCCCATACTGCTTGATAATGTATTTCTGATAACGTACTCTTACCTCCATAGCTTCTCGGTATATGGTCTTGGAAACCTTACCCAACTCATCTTGAAACATGCACAACATGGTCTTGACTACAGCAAGACCACAAATGTACTTCTACATGTTTTCTACGCTCAGATCCAAGTCATTGTTGGTGGCCTCTCACTTTAGTTGCTCCATGTACCTGTCGATCTCTAGTCAGACTTGGTTCTTCTCCTTAGCATCGGTGGGGGAACTGATTGACAGGATCTTGTGTATTCTCACCATGACATCCAAACTCTTATACAACCGTGCATATGAAGCTTGTATGCTATTGACGAACGGAGCGAGTTGCTCATAGTTTTGGATCAACATCCGGATCCTTGCTTTGTGTAGCTTTGCTTGCAACATCATCATCGTTAACAAGTGAAGTGCGGCTCTCTTGTACCTCCTCGTCCATTTCTTACACATGGGCGATGGCAGCGTGTATATCCCTAAGAGTCTAGACGATATTTTTGCGCTGCCACTAGAATATGAGTTTTAATATGAGTTTATTTTTTGCTTTATATTCAATTTACCTTTACCCCTTTGAACCATTACTAATAATAAATATCTTCTATTATAACTTTTAATTTCAACCCAAATTTAGTTAACACTAACACATCCCTTGGGACATCAAATTCCAAGGAAACATAAAAATATCTAAAGAAAATTATTCGCTTTTAAAGGTTGGTGAAACGTTCGTCCCTTTCGGAAGAATCGTTGAATGAAAAGCGCGAAGTGTGAGAGAATATTTAATAAATAAATGTGTAACTTTTACATTCATGTCATTGGGAGAATGATAAATTGATTGATTAAAGAGAGTATGACATTAAGGATACTTGAAGGAGACAGCGGAGCTAAGTGGAGGAATGCTATGAAAGCAACCAACCAGCTGTGTTTTCTCACTACACCATGCTGATAGCCAACCTATTGTCATCATACATGTGCGCATTGATAGGCTGCGATATCTATGGAACCTATGCATGTTAGTTTTAATGATTTCTCACCACGTTCCCCCCGTGACACTTACCGTCGAATTTCCTGTCTGAACGTGGCGCCATATGCATGGCTGCCTCGTGACTCACTCATGCTCTTTTACACCTATTATAGGTTGCTTGCATAGTTTTCATTTGTTTGAACACCTTATCAGAAGCTTTAATATTCTATAAATCCTCATCTCCAAAAGTTTCGGAAGGTTTGGCTCGGCCTTTCGTACCCTGCGCACTTTGGCACGGGGTTGGCTCTGCTCATCGGCTTGTTTTATCTCACTCTGTATCCCCCATGCTCAGAGAGTCATGTTTTCATTGTCCTGAGTTTTTTCGACGATTTATGCACCTGGTTCAAGCCTTTTGGTTCAGGTTTACTGGCGTTCCTACGACGCTCTTCCCTCGGCTCCTATTCGGTAAAAGGTCAGTTTTCAAATATCTCATTTTTAGATATGGTAATGTTAGATACCTTGAAATACATAATCCAGAGTTATATTGCTATCAAGAATGATAGTGCAATGCTTATAAAACGTTCCTTTAATTCCTTTCCTGGATTTTCTGTTGGCTTAATGTGCGAGGTATAGGCTATTCCTAGTTATTTTTACCCTGATGAATCTTGTTTAAATTTGTGAACGGGCTATCTGTTGTTTGTTTCATAAATATTATTTTCCTCCCATGTTCTGGTCTATCTCTTCCGAATGGTTTTGGATTTCCATGAAAAATTTCAAGAAATATTTTGTTATTACCAAACCATGCGTAGATTTTCGTTTTAAGATAGGCCCTTGGTGGTGCATATACGAAATTTGTTGTTGCTGTATTGTATGCCCAGGTGCATCCTCATGAATTGTATGCATCTCCTTTCAATGTTTCCTCTGGTTTTTCCGTTGTCGATCTAGTAATTCCGGATCTTTTCCGGCAATTCCGTTGAGGTTGTTTCGTAGATTGTTTAAATCCCTTTCAGTGTCTTAATTTCCCTCCTCTTGGACTAGTCAGGAAGCTTCATTCAATGGGCATTCAATTATCTTGGGCTCCGTAGGCCGTCATTTCCTTTTCCTTCCAATATCCTCTGCTTTTCGTACTTTTAGTACTGTCAACCCTCATCTCTTCTTTGACTATTTATGGTCCTTTTTCTCAAACCTTACCTAAATTAATACTTGAAGATATCTTGTCCTAGTTTTTTTTTTCTCCTCAGTATTTGTCCTGCTCTCACAGGGATCTGAGTCGACCTTTTTCATTACTTTGATTGATGACTATATCCCGAGGTGGCTATATTATCTGAAACTAGATATATATGTCCGTTTGGCATGTGCCTCTTTTAATTCCTCTATCTTGTCGCCCTTTGGGAAGTCAGGCTATTACTGTCTGCTGAGATGGAGATACTCCATGTGGAATCTGACACGTCTGATTTAGTAAAAGCTACCATGGAGGCAGAAGCATTGCGTTTTGGCACTAATAAATCATCCTGCTAGCACTCCAAGCTGGCGGATCACTTGCAATCTTCCCTACATGTTCCTGGTCCGGGCATTGTTCCCCCCTCCATTCCCCGTAGCAAAAACAATCATCGGCCTGCAAAGATCGCCCCTTCCCCATCTGTTATATGTTTGTACGGTGTTATGCTGGCGGACCTTATTGCAAGTTTGAAATCTCGTCCATTAATTGTGAAATGACACTTCCTTGACATGGATGATGTCCAGATTAGAAAATGGCTTGGAGCTAGATGGAGACCTCTCATTGGATACACTCCTACCATTGTTCGTCTAATGAAAGACTGGTACAACTTTCATTTCCTGAAAGTAAAGGACCTCAATGCCATTTGGGGCCTCCCATGGGTGCACAGGCAGAGTTTTCTGGCTCTCCATAAATGGTACTTAGGGTTCAACCCTCTTAGGTACACCCCTCAGAACAATTTTATATGGGTCAAATTACCTACACTTCCTATCGAACTGTGGACGAAGGAATCTCTTTCCTTCATTGGAAATGCAATTGGAAAATTTCTCTATGTAGACCCCAGATGCCTGGGTGCTAAAGATAAAAGGGTTGCCTGGCTCCTGGTGGAGAAAGATTATAGGGGTGGCTTTCCTGACCACATTGACTTGTACTGGGGGGAATTATCTGCCTGTCAAAGGCTTGATTACTGGGGAGTCCCATTCAGGTGCTCCCTCTGTCACAAAACAGGACATCTCAAAGACAAATGTCCTCGGCATCTGAATGGAAAGGTGCGGTATAAGGAACACAGGGTGAATTAGAAATCTCAGAACATGGCTTCACCACACAGTTTCGAGGATGATGAAAAGAACAACTATATAAGAGAATCTTAGATTACGGATATTTTCTCCCTGACCCACTCACACTTTTTATCCATTTCCCGGGACTTATCGGGGGAGATGCTTCATCGGCCTTTTTTCTCCCCCAGGCATCAAAAATCTTCCTCCATATCTTTTCCGAGATCGAATTCAATGGACGATTTACTCAAGGTGGGCGCTAATTTCATTTCCTCTCAACCTCCTCCTCCTGAACCGTCACCGAGTATTCCTATCATATCGCCTACACCTATTCCTAAAGCATGTCTCCTTTCCCAACTGAATATTGACATTCATATTGTCCCCTCTTCCTCTTCATCACCTTTTTTATCTGGTCACAACCCTAAGAAGTTCTCCCCCTCCTCATCTATTCATTTTACCTCGAACCGCTCCCTTAAATCCTCTAAGGGTAAAGCCCCCATGACCTCGGCTTCTCCCCCTGCATGTCCTCTACCATCCCCCACTAACTCTATAGGCAGCGACCTCGACATGCTACTACAGAGGGAATCTCTTCGCCTGCTACCCCTAACCATTCATAAACCTAAAAAGTCTTCTTAACCTGTTATCAGTCCTAATTCGGCGAAGAATATCACTGTTCATCGAAAACAAAACAGGGGCAGTAGGCACTTCAGGGGGATAAACGGCATTTCTAAACTTGATTACCAGGAATCTTCCCTTGTCTACATCCCCATTGTCAATCTTCCTGAAAGCGGGCCTCTTAGAGCAGATTTGCCCGGAAAGAGTGTCAAATGATGGACATTCTCTCTATCAACATAAGGGGTCTAGGAGTTGACCCGAAGTTTTTAGCTCTAAAGGATTTATTTCTTTCTTCTTCTTACAGGATGATCTTAATACAGGAAACCATGCACGACTGATAGGACACAATCTCTTTTTTTAGGCGTATGCTTCTGTCCTGGTATATTGCAGCAATGGAGGCAGCTGGTCTCTCTGGAGGATTAGCGGTTCTCTGGGACCTGAGATGGATTTCAGCAATCACATTTCGTTGCCTAGGGCAAATCTTGATAATTTCAAAGCATAGAGGCTATGCGGATCGTTTTCATATTCTAAATGTTTACGCACCCTATAAAGACAGAGTTTCTTATTGGAACATTTTCCTTTCCTCCGGTATTATTGAGATCGAGACGCTTCTCATAGTTGGTGATCTTAACTGCACTTTGGGACCAAATGAAGTTTGGGGGAAGGGGAAAAAAGCTGACCCGGTTGGGGAAAAAATCAAAGAAGTACTGTTGCAATACAACTTTGTAGATGTTTGCCCAAAATCCTTATCACCTACGTGGGACAATGGAAGGTCGGGAGATGCCTTTATTGCTAAAAGATTGGATAGGTTCATTATGCATGAAACTTTATTGGAAAATTTTGGTTTCTCGAGCTCTCATACCCTTCCTGTTTTTATTTTGGATCATTGTCTAATCTCACTGCAATGGTTGGAACATAATTCGCGGAAAAACTATCCTTTTAAGTTCAACAAGATTTGGCTTGAAGATGAATCCTTCAACAACATTATCCACGAATCATGGCATTCTAGTGATTCGAGTTTTGGAAGCTCCCCTTCGGAAAATTTGATTGGCAAAATGAGGCGTCTGCGATCAAAAGTAAAAGGGTGGCAGACCTTGAAAAAACAATCCAACCGTTTAGAACTTCAAGAGATTAAAAATGAATTAGAAATCATTGCCAAAGGTATGTCATCGCACTCCCTTCCATGGAGCGTTCGATATCGTCTATGGGAACTAGAAAAAAAGAAGCAGAAGTTACTTTCCATTGAAGAAATGACTTGGCAGCTTAAGATTCAAGCCACTTGGTTAAAGGAGGGAGATAAAAACACAAAATTATTTCATCATTTTGCAAACAAAAGACGAGCTTCCAATTCTATATGGAAAATCAAGAGCGAAGATGGAAGAACTCTGTACACTCAAGAAGAGATCTCCAAAGAAGCTATTAATCACTTTCAAAAGGCATATAACCAGGCCAACAACAAAGAGATAAATAATATATTGTGGGGCATCGAACCTTTCCCATGTATGTTCGGTGAAGAGGAAAACAATAGACTTTTTGCTGCTATAACGAAGGAAGAATTACTCGCTGTTATGAAATCTTTTAAAAAAGATAAATGCCCTGGCCCTGACAGTTGGACCATAGAAATTTTCATCCATTTCTTTGATATGATGAAAAATGATATATTAGGGATGGTGGAAGAATCTAGAATAAGAGGCAAAATTAATCATATCATTACTTCTACCTATATTGCATTGATCCCAAAAAAAGAGACTCTTTATCTTTTTCCGATTACAGACCTGTCTCATTATGCAATACTATTTATAAAATTATCTCAAAAGGTATTGCAGAAAGAATCCATGGAAATATCTCTCTTATCTCTCAAAGGAACATCATGGTTTTCTAAATGGCAGGAATATATTAGAAGCAATGGCTATAGCTCAGAAAGTTTTGCACTCAATGAAAACAAAAAATATAGGAGCTCCATTCTTAAAATAGATCTCAAAAAATCCTACGACTGCCTAGATTGGAGCTATCTGATGTGTCTTCTCATTAAGATCGGGCTAAATGATCAGTGTACTAATTGGATTATGGCATGTGTGGAAGGATTCAACTTTGCCATTCTCATAAATGGATGCCCCACTTCTTTCTTCTCGGCTGTAAGAGGTCTCCATCAGGGATGCTCCATGTCTCCCCTTTTATTCATACTAGTTATGGATACTCTCAGTCTTCATCTAAAAAGAGTTGTAGTTATGGGGAACATTTGTCCTCTTTCCATATCCAGGGGATGCTCTTTCTCACATAATCTTTTCGTGGACGATATCCTATTGTTTTCTATGCTCTATAGACAATCTTGGCTTATTATGCATGAGATATTAATATTCTTTCAAAGAGCAACATGTTTATGTATTAATGAAGGAAAATCATATTTTCATTATGGAAAGGTCAATATGGATGATATGGACTATATTTCTCATCTTTATAGAATTCAGGCTATATCTATCAAAGAAGGTATGAAATATTTGGGTTTCCAATTAAAACCCACGGGTTATTCCATATCCGACTGGTCATGGATCCTCAATAGATTTTATAAAAGGATATCAGGATGGGAATTTAAATGTTTATCTTTAGTTGGTAGGAAAATCCTCTCTCAATCTGTACTTGTACAAATCTCTGTTTATTGGGCACATCTATATTATATCCCTTCAGTTATTATAAAAAATTTAAACAATTTGATGGCCATCTTTATCTGGGGGAGATGCAAGGAAAAGAGGAAATACCATCTTACAAAATTGATAAACATCTCCCTCCCAAGGAAAATGGGGGGCTGGGGCATTATGAATCTTCGAAGTTTTGGTTTGGCCCTTTTATGTAAATCTCTATGGAGAGCGGTTTTTGGAGACAGTCTATGGAGTAATGCTATGAAGATGAAATATTTTTGGAATAAAGATGTCATTTATTGGTACAAGAACAGATCTCTGGATCCTTCTCAAGCGTCGGCTATTTGGAGGAGCTTCAAAAATGTTTTTCATTTCTTCCTCAGGAATCTGGTATGGAAATTTCAAACAGGAAACAACATTTTAATTGGCATTGATTCTATCTTGGGTGTACAGGTCGAGTCCCCTATCCCTCAACAACTTCTCATGTCCCTTCATCAAAAAGGTCTGTTCTATTCGGTACAAGTCATTCAAGGATGGTAGGGAGCAATTCTTAGATGGAAATCGGCCATAGAGCTGGGCCTCGATGAATATTTGGTTGTACAATGGAATAAGACTATCTGGGATATGAAGCATGTGGGGTTTTATAAAACAGAGGAAAGTGGCAGCATTGTCTGGCAGGTTAAGAAAGGCAGGACCAATGTTTTAGTCAAAGATATATATCTCTCCTTGATTGAAGATCTAATGGACACCTCCCAGAAATTATTTCCCAACACATTATGGAAAACAAGTTGTCCACTAAAAATTATTCTATTTTCATGGCTAGTATTTCATAATAAAAATCTTACATGGACTAATCTACAGAAAAGGAACTGGCACGGGCTAGCTATATGTTCAATTTGTCTATCAGAAACAGAAGACAACATGCATATCTTTTTTAACTGCCACCTCACTCAGATCCTATGGAATCAATTGGCTTCTCATTTCGGATTTTCTGTCATATCTCATTCCTCTATTATGGATGCTTTCGAATGGTGGGGTTCCCAGAAAATCACCTGGCGTCCTATTCCACTTATTATCTTCTAGTTCATATGGAAGTTGAGAAACAAAAGGATATTTCAAAATAGCAAGGAGGATTTCGGGCACATATTTGACAAAATTATCCCCTATTACTTATCAATCCTTCCATGTATTCCCCTACAATTGAAGTCTCAGCATAGTACTACAGCCCCTCAATAGCTTATCCTCCCTCGAGCTCATTTCGACAGTGTGGAAAAAGATGGCAAATTTGCATGCAGTGTTTACATCTACATTACAAAGGACCAGCATTATTCTATCTATTGGAATGGTGGACTGGGGACTAATAACAGAGCTGAGGTCATCGCTCTTCACGATCTTCTCATTTTCTGCTCATTTTTGGTTATTGGCCCAATCCAAATCTTTGGTGATTCCAAAATCATCATAGAGCACGTTATTGGAAAATAATCTATAAAAAATGACAGTCTTTCTGGATGGCTGAGCAGGATTTCAACACTATGGAAGCCTTCTCTCTTCCCTATCTCACATATAAAGTGTTTGCAAAATGAGGAGGTGGACGAACTATCAAAAAAAGGTTTACAATCTCCATGCAGTATGTGACATCTGAGCATCACTGTAGAATCCATCACATACTTTATTCAACCTTTCTCCATGCCAGGTATATAGTGTCGTCTCTATTCTGGTATGTTACAAGATCTCATTCATAATATTTCTATCTTATGGCCAGGTATTTTGGTTTTTTGTCTAGATATCACTATGCAAACTTGAACAATCAATAGAAATATGTATATCCTGAAAAATACTATCTGATGATTTGGGTTCCGTCAAGCACCCTCTTGACCGGAAATATAGTCTATCTCTGCAAAATGTACGGTTTTCTTCTATAATAATATATATATACAGCTTTTTCTTCTGAAAAAATTGATTGATTAAAGAGAGAGCAATTATTACCTTCTCTTTATCATCACGGAAAGAGGAGCATAGAATGTGTTTTCAGAAAAAGTCTCTGCTTTGCTTTCTTTTCTTTTTACCATCTATGGTTTTGTTTCTTTAAGAGTAGGGTCAATGTTGTGTCGTAAGGGGAGATAGGGTGACCACCGACACAAGATAAAGCTTTATTCCGATATTCTTTA
>APFE031441513.1:107147-126592 GCA_000404065.3 Pinus taeda
TAATCAATTGATAACAATAAATTTTAAAAATTACACTATTGATAATGATGGTGGTGGTGGTTAATGTTTAGAAACCAAACTTTGGTCTATCGGACTTAAAGAAACGAACTATTTAAGTTGATTTAAGATTTTATTCTTATACTCAAAAAGCCTAGAGAGAAACCTCCCGAAAAAATCCAAAATTTATATAGTTGTTTTCATTATTATATATTTTGTTTTAAATTTCTCGGTGCACAGGTTCACCCTTTATTTTTTTTTTCCTGGTTTTTAATTCGCCTATAAGAGTGGACACATATTGTCATACTCCATTTTCCCAACAATAATAATAATATTCCACGTAAACAAAAAAAAAAAAAAAATCTTTTATCTGCATGGCACATAATATAGTTCGGGAATAAGGGTTGACCCACACCCTTGGCATTCTTTTTAATTATTCATCATACGTTACACTGTTATAGTCATTACCAAGGCGACTTTATATCTGCATTTAAGTCTTACCAACCGGTTGATTGACAATTGGATACCATACGATTTACAGTACCGATCCTTATGGCGGATCCTACCCACTGCATAACAATTGTATGAGATATGGACAGGTGGCCCTGTCTTGTTATTATCGACCTTCGATCTGGTTGTTGATCGCGAGGGAAGATTTTTCCTTAAATGCATCAGGCAAGTACTCGGCTTCTCGGGATGCTGGCAATTTCAACGATGGGGATTCAATCCCGCCATCGGACGGTGGTAGACTCGCAGGTTTACCCTACAAGCTCCAAGTTAGGGTTTCTATTATTCATTTCTCCGAGAGAGGCCGCCTCGAGAGAGCTCTGTCACGCGGCATCCTTCCACAGCGTCTGCTACACAGGTGATTTTCGCGTTTTGTTAACAGTCTGGAATCATTTGTGTATCCCTAGAGCTAGGCGGGTGATCAACATTCTATTTGTTTATTTTACAGTATGTTTGTTTTCATAACCCTACATGTTTCTTAACAGCCTTTTCCGAGTTTATGGTTCGATTCTAAAACTAACCGGTAATATATCGACTGGTGGAACAGGTATGAAGCTCGGCACGGCGATAAGGAGTTACAGTCACAGAATCTCAGGATGACATCGTTTACCGGTAAGAGCTTAACCTCTATAGGAAATTGGCGGTGAACGAAGAGTAATTTAATACTTTTCCTCTCTTTGTCAGGTGTTTTGCGTGTTTCTCATGGATGTTGGTCCTTTGTTTACATTCTGGCTAAGAAGCCCTCTACAGCCCGAAGTCATGGGCTCCGTCCTTATACTGTTCCATGATTACAGTAACGAGATTTCACCTTAAGAGGTTTCGGTCTTTATTTAAGGTTTATTATTAAATTAATGAACTCCCAAGAGCTGGGTTCTCTCTTACTCCATTTAAGGATTTTATTTGGCGGCCACAGTTTTCCTGGCTTTTAATTCGGCTGCGCCTTCCAGAACAGTTTAATGTTTGAAGGTCTGTTTCTATTTAAATATGTATATGTCTTTTGTTCCGCACCGTGTGAAGCTCAGCTCTGAGCATATGGTTTGATTTTTCTTTGAAGATTCGTTCATATGTAATTATTTCTGAGCTTTCGTTAACTGTTATACAGTTATTATTCCATTTTTCTATAATAATGGGTTTGAATATCAACGAGGGTTTGATTGCCTCATTTGCTGTATAATCTACGTTTTTTTTCAATTTGACAGCATATATGTATACATTTGTTTATATTAGTCGGCTTTACGCCCAAATGCACTCGACGCACAGGGATTGTTTCCATATATTGACAATGGTTTTATGGGTTCGCTGTAAAAATTATATTCATGGAACCGTCCCCATTATTTCCGGTTATATGTTCGCGGAATCTATTGTATGCTGCTACTTGGTTATTTCCAGAACGTAACCTTTGAGTACTGTATTCTTCGGGTTCTGTGATATATTTTATTTTTTTAAAATATATGCTAAATGTCGTCCCGTTTCGTTGCAGAACCCCGACCCTGTACTTGAGGGTATATAAATGTTTATGAATGTCGTTTGGTCATAACTTTTCATTTTGCAATGTCGTTGTATAATTTACTATATCTTATTGTTACAGAGGAGGAAGTAAAGCCTCTTTTACAGCATATGATTCTAATGAATTTTATTACAGTATGAGGGAGTAAATCTCATCCCGACCTATAAATCTTTGCCATTATCTATTCGTTGCTCATTCAGTTATTTTATTTTCATTCTCTTTATTGCATACAGGTACAGATATTGAATTCTTTCATTCCCCTGTATATAGAGTTACTGTTCCCCATAGCCCAGCGGTATGTCTTTTATGGGAGGAATTCGGTATGACAATAGCCTTCCGAAGCCTCCCAGACAGCCTTCCGCTCAGATTAATTAATAACTCAGATTCATTCGATTGTACACAGTTCACTGTTTAAGTTGTATAATGAACCTAAGTTCTATGGATCCTTAATAGACAGTACTCTGTTTTCAAGATTTATATATAACTTAGATTTTATCAAACTAGGATAACACTTTCTCTTCTCAACTGAATGTAATTATTCTCCTGTTAATCTGGAACTACCGCCAGAGAGTTCCAATGACAATCTATAGCTATCTGTTATTGGAAGAGTATCAATTTTTTTTTTGTAAATATAACAACAGTAACAGTACATACCTGCACTGTCACCCGTGGCCTCCGAACCTTCTTCAGTTTGGAGAAGATTATGTCTTGTCGCTTGTTTTCCACCCAACCACGAGATTAATCGATCCAGACTAATCTCCCCCCAAGCTCATTTGCCAAGCCACTGCCTTCAGCAAACTATAACGCACTACCTGTGCCTGTGCTATCTGGTCCTCACCAGACTTAGCACTATCTTTTCTGCTTCTGCCTTTTCGCTATTTTTCCCCCGTCTGTTCCCTAACAGCCCGGGCCTTTCCTTTTCCATCTTTCTATGGAAGGATGGAAAAACAGTTAGGGTTTTGCCCCCCTTCTTGGCAACTGTTTAATTATATATAATATATATATATATATATATATACTATAATAATATATATATAATATATATATATATAATATAAATATATATATATATATATTTAAAAGAATAACAATCTAGCAGAAAAGAAAATAACTTCCTCATCAAAGTTACTATATGAAATTAACTCAATTCAAATTCAGTTTTGGAATTAATAATATTTTCACCATAATAATCTATGTTCCACATTTTACCTACAATGGTAAAAACAGAGAATTTATTCACATAATTATCTGGTCATCACACATATATTGGAATAGCTTTTTAATTTTTCTTATAAAACATTAATTTGTAAGCATTTCTATCAATAAAAGTATATTTTATATTGCACCTGGCTTTATATTCAACTGACCTACAATAATTACCTTTAATGAATATTTATAACATCATTCAAGTAAATACATATGTGAGTAGGTAGGCCTTTTTTCCTAAACTTATTAATATTTGTATTTACCATTTGTAAATATCTACATATGTCTATAAGGCTGACCTTGAGACCCTGAATTTATATTTTGTCTAGCCACCTATTATAAGTGTGTTTTTGGACCTCAACTTATAATTATTTGTACCACAATTATTAGATTTGTTTATCAGACCTTTCAACTTAGTTTGGTTTTTGGTTGACCTTTTATGAGTGAGTAGGTTAGTAGATCTTTAACCTAAACCTACAATATTTGTATCCATTATTTACTCATTTGGTTATATATATATATATATATATATAATATATAATATATATATAATATATATATATATATATAACCAAAATGAAAATTCGCCTCTCAACTAGGAAC
The DNA here is from genome assembly GCA_000404065.3 of Pinus taeda. Classification (NCBI taxonomy): domain Eukaryota; kingdom Viridiplantae; phylum Streptophyta; class Pinopsida; order Pinales; family Pinaceae; genus Pinus; species Pinus taeda. The sequence goes on from APFE031441513.1 coordinate 110,968, forward strand.
ACAAGCTGCCCATGTGTTGCAACAAGTAAAATTGAACTCTAATAGGCTTTAAATTGTCCCACACAAGAAAATAATGTGCTCAAGATAATAGTAATTTATGATAACTCACAATTGAAATGTGATGGTTTCAATCTATATTACTAGATATACCATGCCTATGTGTAGGATTTGCATATTTTCTAGGACCTATCTAAGGATACATCAGGGAAGTAGATCCCTAAAGAGGGTAAAGGACCATACGCCCATGAAATAGACCTTGATCCCATGGAAATGAAATGGGTCCTAAAAATATAATATGGATTTGGAAAATTCGAGTTCCCAAAAGTTGGCTTTTCAATAAAAGAATCCCAAAACCCTAAACCCCATTCTTGCTCAAAATCTTAAAAGCATAAACCGCATTCTTGGTCGAGGTTTGATCTATCAGTATGTCAAGATATATTATTGAGGTCTAATCTATCAACATCAGATCTCAAAGTCTGCTTTCAAGGTTTGATCTATTAACATGGTCAAGGTTTGATCTTTCCTTATGTGCTATGTTGTTGCTCACTTCACCCATGCCATAATTTAGCCTTGTCATACCCTTCAAGAATACTACTTTATTCATTGTTGCAATGGACATGTGAACATGACTCATAAATTCTATTATGACATGCTTCATGCTCATGCCAAAATTATCCATTATTAATGATGGTTATAACTTATCAAATTATAATTTATGGTAAAGGGTCACTGATAGTAATATCCTTTAGAAATAATTTTTCTATTTGGTTATAACAACTTATAGTTATATTAATGTGATCCCTAAATGGTTTTGATTGTTGGTTCTAATATTTTTTATTTTTTTTACATGTTGTTTCCTTCCTGTATCTAGGTCCATATTTTTAGATTTTTTTTACATGTCATTTCCTTATATCCAAATCCTAGCTTTTCAAAAATATGGTGGATTTAGATCCTTGTAATATAGATTTTAAGCCAAAAGAGGCTATACATGTGAAAAAATGGGCACAATTGATAATTGGGCACTCAAACTGGAAAAAAATTAAATGAAATCTATCCTTACCCAGATAAAATTTTGTTTTGTTCGTTAGCTAGGGTGAAAAATGGAGTGTTGTGTCATAGTATATGATAGTAAATCAGGGCTTAATAATTGTCCCATTTATATAGGTATCTATGTTTCCCCTATCCACTATTGTGTTTCCACAAATAAGAGAATGGAACTTAAAGTTATCATGAGTGAATTCCCTTATTTTATAGAAACGATTATTCTTTTATGTTGAAAAATGATAATTTCCAAACTACCTCAATTGTATCTACAAGTAGGATGTTATATAGGGATTTCTAGAAAGCTTACAAATTGCAAGTTGATTCCAAATATTCAATATTAAAGACAAATTACAAGTTGCAGGAAATCCAATTGTTGTATATAATGTAAGACTTGTAGTGTTATACTCATAAGGGCCCCTACAAAGGATATTTATGAGGATATATAGTAAGTAGTTCAAGACCCATGATTAAGGTCCAGTGGGAATGGCCATTGTACAAACATGCCACACCAATAGAGAATTAAAGAGGGGAATTGGTTGGGGATGTTTGACTTGGACTCTTAGTTTCATCAAGAACTGCATCAGTGAATCCTCTACATCCCCACATTTTTCATACATGTCAACAAGGGCACTCCCCATGATAACACTTGATCCAAATCTAGGTATAAAGTGGGCATGGACCTCCTTACCTTGTTGTAGAGTTGCATGTTTGACACACACAGCCAAAACACTGCCCAAAGTGAACTGGTCCTCCTTTATCTTGATACATGTCAACATGTCTCGGTACATATTGGAAGAATTAAATTATTTTGGAGTAGAGCTGCTACACCTTTTCATCTACAAAACCATGAAACAATTGGATCTGAAGAAGGCACAGAGAAAACAGGAGCCAAGCTATAGACAAGGGAGGAAAGGAAAGAAACAGGGGAGTAATAGGGGAAATCCTCTACTTCCCATTTGAATTCTAGGAGATTACTTGGCAATCTAGGGCAGTAAGAGTAGGTGATTTCTCATTCAATGATAATTGTTTGTGATAAAAATTTATTAACTTGATTAATTTCTTCCTTACTCTTGATTATATAATGTTCTCTATCATAAAACAACTATCAAATCATAAATAACAATGAGATGTAGGCTATTAGCTAGGGCCAAAAACGTCTCCAACTTGAGAGGAAAACCAACAAAATTCTTCTTCTTATAGAATCTTCAATTGATGAATTCCAAGACCTAGACCCTTGACCAACAACCCCTCCAAGACCAGGTCAAAGCCTTTTCCAAGATGTTCCCTCCTTTCACAATGTCAACTTTGGTCAAACATGGTTTCTAATGGAAGAAGTTGCTCATTCAACCTTTCTTTTGGACCTGCAACTTCTTGACTGTAACTCGACCTTACTATAGAAACCCTAGGCCACTTGTGTGAGGGAGAATATGGAGAATTTGTCCTCTTTTCCTCTTTTCTAGAAAGATACTTTTTCTTTAGTAACTCGGCTTGTAATATCAACTCTTTGTCACCCAAATTCGGTCCTCTTAGAGTGAATGTAATTTTCAGTCTTCACACACATGAAGGAATTTTTCCCTAAAACAAATCAGAAATATTTTCGCTCTTCCTCCCTCATCCTTCATTGGATATTAGGCTCTTCCTTGTCTCTAGATTGAACTTCTATGTCTCTTTTGTGTTTCCTCTTAAGAGAGGTTGAGTCCTTCTTTATATAGGCATTGCTATGCTTCAAAACAGGTTGACTTCACTGGCAAGCTGACTTGATGATTCATATAGGTCGACTTCACTTGGAGCTTGAATATTTGGTCTTAGAGGGGTTTCTTTGACAATTCTTTTGACTCAAATAAATTTCTTACAATATGTAACATGCTCAAATGGGTCTTCAATACATGACAATGACTCAATTGAATTTATGGCTAGATGACCAATCCTAAGAGCTCATAATGGGAGCTTGATCTATATAAAAGTTAAGTTCTTTGAGCATGAAACCCAAGTCTCAAGCATAAAAAAATAATTTTCTTTTTCTTCTTTACATCAATTTCATAAAATCATGATTACACATGTCATTATGAAGACTAAACCTAGTTACATATTTCAACGGGATCTATACCTTTTAGTCTTTATATGAATGGATTTCATGTCTTCAATCATTGTTACTAGCAACTACTTTTTCCGCCATTACTGCTCTAGAATCAACTATAAAATGTGATGCTGAATATTGTTGGGATATATGTTGTTATTACCAAACTATTGTTGTTAGTGTTAAATTTACTGCAACTGTTGTTGTTTGTTGTTTACTATTGTTATCACTCTATTATTTTTGGACCTTTCCCTCCCCTTTCAGTTCGACATCTGCAGTCAGTTCGAATAAGTTGTGGCTGAATCAAAGATAGATTGAAACTGAGCGAACCAGAATGTGGTGGTGGAAGAAGCCAAGTCGTTTGAGGTAGATCACCGATTCCATTAAACACCCTTACCCTCCAAACAACCTTGCCTTCCGCTTTCAATCTGCATGAAGAACGAAGTCCATATGATGTAATCTTTAATATGTTTGTATGATGTGAGCTTTCAGTTTGCCCCTTTCTGGTCGCCATATTTGTTTGTGGTGTCTTTCCTTTTGACTCGCTAACTCAGGCCTTCTTCTCTATTATTTGGTCTTACCTGAGTTGAGTGAGTCTCTCTCGACCTTATCTTCTGTCTTTCTAGATGCATGCGATCATGCGAGCCAGCCTGCCTTATCCATTATATTCGGCCTGCCAGGAAAGAGATTTCTTCTCTGTGGGCCATCCCACTCCTTGAAAGTCGTGGGCCATCATATCCCTACACGTCTTAGGCACACTAAAGCCAGTAGAGACATACCCGACCGAGAGACAGAGACTTTAAGGGATCGTTCTCGCCATCGTTTTCCTTCCGTACACAAGGTTAGGTCACTCCTTCGATAGGTCACTCAAAAGGTTAGGTCACCACACTCGAATGACTTTCCTCAATAATCCACACGACCTTTATATTTATTTCTTTTTCCCTCTAATTACTATCTGTGTCAATTAAACAACACTGAGTGTTTCTATAGATCCTTCCTAACACAGAGTTCCAGCAACAGCAAAAATTCCCATGCATACGAAAGAAAGCAACAACTACAAGATAGTTCTCAACAGAACGCGGATGCAATTACTGCAGAATGCAGTTATAATACAGGTAACCCATTTACACAAAATCTTCTTGTTTCTTCCTTCCTTATAGATATAATGCTGGCATACATAAAGAACAGTGTAAAGTGCTAGATAATAACAAAGTAAGGCAAGACAAAATCAAACCCTGAAGCTAGAGTTGAAACCTAGTCGGTTACAAGAGTGTAAGAAAAATAAATAACATCTAACCAGAGCCCAAAAAGCAAACTAAGTTACATACAATTAGAGCCGAAGATCACTCTATAGCAGAAGACAAATAAACGAAGGAGCACTAGGACTTTCCCAGTGTCACAATAGAGAAAAGAAGGCTACAAACTAAGTAATAGTAATAGAGAATGACCCTATCAGAAGCAGCCATTTCAGAGACCGAGTCTGGAGCAAACCCGAACCTGCCATAGAAAACCAACAGAACCATATCATTCATTTGTTGCCAAAAAAAGAAAAAAACTTGAATGAGAAAGTTGACAAGCAAAGAAGTGAAAGCCAGATTACCTGAGGAGTCATAACACTAGAGGAATGAAACCCCAACTGATTCACAGTCACAAGTGAAAACCTTGTACACAAAGGAGTGATTACCTTAGTGTCAAAGAAAAGTAGAGAAGACCAGCTATAGCATGGAAAGGTAAGTTTACCTTGCCAAGACCAAGCGAAGCCGAGGAAGTCCACTGTGACTGAGACGTGCCAGGACAGCAAAACATTCATACATCAACCAGAAAACCAATAACCGGGAGCTTAACAAGAGAACTGAAGCACAACAAGATAAGGCGGCGGTGGAAAGAATATTGACCACAAAGAAGGTTAAAGAGCCAACAGAGGAACAAAGTAAACCCTGTCACGAAGTCAACAAAGCCTCCAATACAGTGCCCAGACAACTAGGTAATGAAACAACAAGTGTGGGCAGAGTTACCTCGCCACCAGGTAAAGGAACCCATAGCTACGTATAGATATAGCACTACTGCCAAGTTCGACATAGTCCCAAGCAGGCAAACGAGAGAACACAAACCCTCACCATGACAGAGAGAAGCCAAAATGCCCAAGTGAATTGTAAACGAGGGTTTAGCATAACCAAAGAGCGGGAAGGAGAAAATCTAGGTGAGTACAAAATGCAGCGTACCAACAATAACTACATAATGAATGCCAATGAATAAATATCTTTGTTAATCAACTACTTAGGGCTAATTATATGTGTTTGACTTGAACCTTAAATTAATCATTGGTTAAACTAGTTTAATCCGTAAGTTAAAGGGCAGGTCCCATCATATTGTGGTATTAGAGTAGGATTTCGAGTTTTCTTGAGAAATGGAAGTTGGAAGACGAGGTCATGGAAGAGGTGCTCAGAGAGTAGGTGTTATAGATGATAATAATATGTAAAGGTGCTAAAAAAAATATCTTCACATATATAACCATACACATTATCAGAAACTTTCATGTATCTCAAACTATTTAATGAATGATTCATATTTTCAATTTCTCCTGGTAAGGGTTGTAAATTAATGTACAAAATGAGACATAGATGCACATTCAAAGGATACTTTAAGACCACTTCCAAGAGTGTGAACTTCAATTATTTCTTTCAAAACTTTGATTGGTTAATTTATGATATAAGTTGGCATTGGTCCTCCTTCAACATTAGATTTAATAATTCTATTTTTGCATGCATGCATAACCTTTATGATGTTATCAAAGAGTTAATCTGTAAATGGTGAAGTAACAAAAAAACACACATCATTTGATACAAATTTATGAGATAGGTCATTTGTAGTTACATCTATTAGAATAGTTTGAAAAGATTTATTATTAATGACAATGTCTTTATCAATATTTTTAAATCTCTTATCCAAAATATTTAAAAAACATTAAGATATTCAATTTGTTTCACGAAGGGATGAGTATAGGTTTTGACGAAACATGAGCGAGACTCGTTCACAAGTGTTTTATATTCTTTAGATGACTCCTTATCACAAACCTCTAAAGAACCTTCTACATACTAATTTCCTTGTACATTATGATCATCATAATAAAAGGAAAAATCAAGATTTTCAAATTCATCATCCTCTACATAATTATCATAGATATGTCCATTATTAGTGATGAGTCTCGGTATTGCAATAAGAATGTTGCAACTCGCAAGTCTACCGACTTTAATTATCAACCCAGGGTTCGTACAAACTTAAGAGGTATCAACACTATATGTGCAGCATACAATCTGTCCTTCCTTTGTTGTCATAAGAGAAAAGAAATGTTGCCTATTTGTAGGAATGAAACACTGAATTTAAAAATGTTTATAAAGTAACATGAAATCCTCTATCTACTTATTAACACACCTTTCTTGCAAAAAAAACATATTTTAACGATATTTGTCACATGTGATGTTTTAACTAATCTAAGCATGAAATCTGATCTAGAGAGTACTAACTATTGTGTGCATGTGTAAATATAAAAGAACTCATTTTTTAATCTTTTTGTTTTATAAATGCAAATGCTAATCCTCACTTGTTCTTTGGCACAGGAGACAGGTATGGAGGAAGAGGGTTAAAATGGTCTTGATGGCATGGAGGTCAAGTAGAATACTAATCTCAGCTTCAATGATGATTTTTCTCAATTCGGACTCAAAACAGGTCGCTATAGGATTTCCTACAGGATGTACTAGTTCTCCTACAGGGTCCCCTAGTTCTCCTATAAGATCCCATGTTTTATTACAGGATGTTACAAATTTACTATACGAAATTATAATTCATCGAATGACCAAGCAAATCAAATCCAAATTAGATGTGACAAACACTCTTCAATTACATGATCAAAGGACTTGTAATACTTACATGTGGTGGTGGGATTTTGACAGTCTCTCGTGAAGTGTCCTGGCTAGCCGTAGTTATAGCAGATAATATGTCCTCATGCTTGATAGGCTCCTCCACCTTGACCACTGTGCTGTCCATTGTTTTTTTGTCCATGTTCTTATGCTTACATGCTATATGCATTGAGACTTTGCTCCATCATCAATTCATAAACTCGACAATTGTTTTCATCATGTCCCACTAATTTGCAGAACTTGCAATACAAGTTCCTGGGCGTTTGCACATATTTTTGTAACAAATAACAATCTTTTGCTCGATGTTTGCCTCTAGTTTTACGTATCTCGCATCGTAATTTGGATCTAGGATTCAAAGGATTCGGTGCTCCACTAGCCATGTAGTTTCTGAAGAGAGGGTATTGTTCTTTAGAATGGCCTTCTGCTTTACACTTTTTACACCACACTTCTTCTCTGACTTCCTTACTTTTCTTCATATCTTGTATCTGCAGAGTCAAATTTTCCAGCTGACTCTGAATCTGCTGCATACCAAGGATTTGTTTTTCACACTCAAATCCTTCATTGTAAATGAGTTCGCTAGTTTTCTTTTGAGAACATTTATTTCCTACATGTTAGAACCTGCAACAAGCATGTCATCTACATACAATAACAATATAATATAACTGCCATAATTTTGCATTTTGAAATAAACCCAATGATCAGAGTGACATCTAGTATAACCTTGTTCAGATTAGATACCACTGCCTTGGAGCCTATTTTAAGCCATACAATCTCTTCTTCAACCTGCACACTAGTTTCTCCTTCCATTTTACCACATATCCTTGTGGTTGCTGCATATATATCTCTTCCTCCAAATCCCCATGGAGAAAATTTGTATTTACATCTAACTGCTCAAGATGCAAAGCTTCAGCTACTACTAGACTTAAAATAGTTCCGATTGAAGTCATTTTAACAACAAGAGAAAATATCTCATCAAAGTCTGTACCCTTTTTCTGTGCAAACCCCTTCACCACAAGTCTAGCTTTATACCTTTTTCTACCTCCATCTTCTTCCTTCAACCTATGAACCCATTTATTCTGCAATGTTGTTTTACCTGCAGGCAACCTAACTAAGTCCCAAGTCTGGTTATGTGCTAAGGATTCCATCTCTTCTTTCATGGCTTTCTCCCACTTCTTCCTGGTTTCTACCTGCACTACTTCTTCATAACATTCTAGTTCACCAAAATCAGTCAGCAACACATAATATAATGAAGGAGAGTATCATTTAGTGGGTCTACTTATCCTGTTAGATCTTCTAACACCACTTTCAGGCGTTTGAGGTGCTTGTTGTTGTTGATGATGTTGTTGCAGAATTCTTTTATGCATGTGCAATTCCCTTTAATGTGGCGAGGAGTCCATATTTTAAAAATGTAATTAAAAAGGCCATTGATTTTGGGAAGGGCTATGTTCCTCCTGGATCTGAAGCTTTAAGGACATTTTTGCTAAAGAAAGCAAAAGACAGAGTGACAGGAAAGTTGGTTGATATTAAAGAGTCTTGGAAGCTTACAGGATGCACAATTTTGAGTGATGGTTGGTCAAATTTGTGTCATCGCCCATTGATCAATGTGCTTGTTTATTTTCCTCAAGGGGTACTTTTCTTGAAGGCAATAAATGCAATGGATCGAGTGAAGACATCAGAATTTATTTTTGGAATTTTGGATGAAGCGATTCAAGAGGTTGGGGTGGAAAATGTTGTCCATGTTGTTACAAATAATGCATCAAATTGTGTTGGTGCAAGGAAGATGATTATGGAAAAGTATAATAAGATTTATTGGACCCCTTGTGCAGCTCACTGCTTGGATTTAATGTTGCATGACTTAGCCAAATTTCCTTGGGTCAATGAGACAATCCGAAGAGCCAAAACAATTTCAAACTTCATCATCAACCATCGTCTCACTTTGAGCATATACAGGAAGAATGCATCAAAAGAGTTGTTGAGGCCTTGTGATACAAGGTTTGCCACTTTTTATATTACTCTGAAAAGAGTTGTTGAGGAAAAAGCAAGACTAAGAGCTGTTTTTTGCAACACTGAGTGGGAGAGATCTACCCTTTCAAAAGAAACTAAGGGGAAAAATGTTGAACAAATAGTGCTCAATAATGGCTTTTGGGAAAATGCAAACAAGGTTTTAAAAAATTGTGGCCCAATTTTTAATGTGCTCCGCATGGTTGATGGTGACAAACCTTGTATCACCAGAATAAAATAAAACAACTAATAAGAACTGCTATGGAGGTGTTCTGGAGTAAGAATGAATTAATTTGAGCAGGCAGTGTGTATTTCCAATCTTGTAGTGTGAATTATATTGGAAGTGCGAGGTTTCCTAAGAGGGCCAGATCGAGTAGATGTGAGGAAAAAAAATTTCCCAGTATTTTTCTAGTGAAGATAAATTGTCAGAGGATTTCCTCTTGGGCATTGAGTTGTAATTATCTATTTTTGCTACATAATAATAAAACCCTCATCTACTGCATTGGTTTTCCCTTTGGGGTTTTTTCGCGGACAATTGTCCAAAAATAACAGTGCCATTTTTCTCATGTGTGTATCTATTTCTCAGTTCCGTAATTTTGCTTTTGCAATGTAATTTTATTGTGAAGAATTGCAGTGTGAATTATTCGCTCTTTGTTGTAATAATAATTGCAAAAGGCAAATAAACTGTTAAATTTAGGAGAATAATTTCCAATTGCTGCAGTTCAATGATTTTTCACATGGTATCAGAGCAAAGAAGATTAGATCAGAGGCTCTAAGCCAAGGAAGCGAATTTTGTGCAGTATCAGAGGGAGATCTGAACCACTAGTTTCCAGATTGGTGCAGGCCAAGCCAAGGTTGCGAATTGTAGCGAGGCAGGAAATCGATTTCCATCTCATGTGAAGGAAAAGTTTGATTTTGCCTCAAATTTGTAGAAGCAGGCAGCAGGATTGATGGTAATGGTTTCTGGTGTGCATATCAATTGTTTCGTAGAGCAAATATAGCACAGTGTACGCATAGGTGTCTTGCCTATTTAGGTGTAGATCATTTATTCATAAGTTTATACATGGTGGAAATTGTCCCAAATGGTTTAATCTGGCCCATTCTTACGTAGAATTTGTCCCTTAAGTACCCTCCACAATCTTATTATTATGGTGGCTCAAACATTGGAAGTCAATCTATAAGAATTCCTTTTTAACTTCCTTGATCAAGGGAAGGCCGATATTTAGCTTTTTAATTTTGCTTATGAACAAAAAATTGGAGAGTGGATATTTAACTTCTATAAAATTATATTTATTTATTTTTCTTTATCATTAAATTATAGTTATTAAATTTAGTAGTATTAGTAGTATTGATGGAAAAGTTTGAAAATTAGATAGTTTGATTTGGTTTGTGAATTAACAAATACTATATAGTAGTTAGTCCATGCCGCTTAATTTAAATATAGCTAAATTAAAATTGAAAGCAATAAAAATACAAAGATTTAAAATTTTAAAATGTTATAATTAGATTAATTTTAAATTGTAATTAATGCATTATTAAATTTTGTAAATTAACATCATTTGTATTGTAACATAGAAATAATTATTAATAGTTTACGTTTGGCTTTTTATAGTTTGTGGATAGGTCTTATGAAAATCTTATTATTAGACTTGGGTATAGAGGTCCTATCATAAATTTCTATTATACTTTGGTTTGTAAATATGGGAAATTTTATATTTATTTATATTACAAACATCTTATTATTTTGAATATCATTCATTCATTAATAATGTAAAAAACTATCATATCTGGTTAACTTCGCACAAAAACTTAAGTGACCTCTACCCCCTAAAAATATAATGCAAAAATAAAAATATATCTCTCACATACCATTAATAAATATTTTTAAATTATATGTGATTTTAAATAATCATTTTAAATTATATATGTAATTTTAAATAACATATTTTTTATTTGATTATATTAATCATTAGCCATTTTTATAATAAGAATATAAACAATTACACTTATTAACAATAATTTTAAATTTTTCAAAATAAATTATATATAAATATCTATCTCTACATCTTAATGTGATCTTATATTTTAATTAATAATAAAAGTAGAAAACACTAACATATTTATTAAATAAATAAATTAAAATATTTTAAAATTATACATTTTAATGTGTAATATTATACTATAAAATTTTTACCAAAAACCTATTGTAATATGACTCTATTGTAATATGAGGGATTAATATAGCAAGCCGGGCACAAATTTCAAAACACAATTATAAATTTCCATTTATCCGTGCGAACCATTTATTCTTCTCTCCCGTATTCAGGACATGGCGTAAGGTCACTGCTCATAAATGATAACATTAGTTGATTTTTTATGGAGTAGGTTATATAGTAGATATTTGTAAAATAAAGTAATCTTTTATGTTTTATTTTATTGTATTTAAAAAAAAGAATTGCAGTCAAAAATTTAACAACTTTTTTTCCAAATTAAATTTTATTTTAAACAAGTATAAATTTATGAATTAAATTTTACTTTAAGCCAGTATAAGTTTATAAATTTTAACATAGGTTATTATATAGAATAATAGATGCGGTTATTATATCTTATAATTTAGCGTTTGGTTTTTTTGGTTTATAAGTAATTAGAAATTGGTATAATATATGAATTTATTTCGAATATAAAATGTTGTTAATGTGGAATTTATATAGAAATTTTGTTTATATTGAATATCATATAATTTATTGTGTAGTTGGGTATATGGATGAATACAAAAATTGTCACAATCTTCTATTCTAAATGTAAAACTACATGCTTTGGTCCAATATAATTATATTTGTAACATTTATAATTAAAAACAATTTTAAAAGAGTTTTTGGAGTTTTCAATGTTATTTTTTTCCAAGAAAAAATTCAAACTTTCTATTAAGGCAATAAAAAGTTACATTTGTAGATGCATTTAAGGATTCGGAATACTTTATGTGCACAAAATAAACATAGAGTAAGTCATCTCTGGGTGGTAACGTAGAACTATGTACTACTCAAACCCACAAAAAAACCAGAAAAAATGAGCCAAGTCCAGTTCCCAGACCTCCTCTTCATTGAGGAAAACGACCCAAACAAGAACATAGTAATTGTGCATAAATACAAAAGTTTAATGTTTCAAAATATAACATGTTCTTATCCCTTGTAAAAACAAACAGTATGAAGAAAAGAGACCAAGAGACCATAGCTTTTGCAGAGAAGAAAAAACATTTTGAAATAGGCTTCCCTGAGACCAAGAGACCATAGCTTTTGCAGAGAAGAAAAAATATTTTGAAATAGGCCTTCCCCTCTGGATAAGGAGGCAAAAGGTTGTTGATCCGACATACGGATCCAATCCTTATCAACTTTTGTTATGCCCCAGTTTCCCATACCCAGTTGCAGACCCTCTTTAGAAAAAAGGCAAGTGGTTGAGTTTCGCTCCCTGTAAATATGACAAACAATAAATAATTGGTGGTAATTGATGGTGTTGCATCATTTCCATATACAACAATACATAATTTCTAATTCCAGAGAAAGATGTGCGTTGGTAAGGAAATTGGGGGTATATGGGGAGCTTACTTAATGCAAGGGCTTATATAAAAGTTTTTTGAAACAATAAAATCTACAAATTATATCCTTTTGGAGAGCAGTTCCATACTTTGTGTTAGCATGATCGAGGTTTTCTGGGTCGAACTTGAATTCCAATTACATCTAGATGGGTATTGACTAGTTTCTTTCAAATTTACAATTAGTGCAGTTAGGCCATCATTGTTCACGCCTATGTTTGACATGATACATGAAGTTTCAACATAACAAATGCATGTAGGATGAAGTTGAAGGATTCATAAAATTAGTAACTGGTAGGAATATGAAGGCCAATGTCAGCTGGAGTATGCTTGATATTTTTTTCTACGCCTTAAGCCTAGGTCTACCCTGTCCTAAGTTTCAGAGCAATAAGGAATGGGGAAGCAGGCTTCTGAACACACTAGGAATTTTCCTCTTTATTTACATTTGTATTTTTCAAATATGTGTTATCATGCTTGCAGAGTCTCCTTTATATAGACCTTCATTTTTCTTTTGAGTTTTTTTTGTCTTCACTGCCATTGTTCATTAAACTACAACAAATATAAATTGTTTTGCTCACTGTTATCTATGAAGTAACTTTGTAAGATTTTCATTATTAATAAGTAATTTTGTAAGATTTCCATTATTAATGAAGATGAGTGCTTAATAAATTCATCGTTGAAGGATTCCATCTTGATATGCAATTCAATATCCTTCTCACATTTTTGCCTGTGATGTGCATAGTAAAAAATAAATCCCGTTAAAATGAATCCTCGAGCTTACGTGAGGAGAGTATTGTCTATCACGCTATTTAGATCCATGACTACTGAGATGTACTAATGAAAAATTATAGTTTGTGGCTATGTGAATTATTTATGCCATGATTATATGAGGCAACGAAGTTGTCAAGATTAAAACATTCAATTTCCAAGAATGTCAAAGACCATCATAAAACTGATTATCACATAAGTGCACGAGTCATTTTTCAGTTACTCAATATACGGTGATCCTTCATGGAATCATGTCGAACACCAAGATTGAACTGTCATTTATGTATTTTGAGCATCATATTCCAAGATTGAACTGTCATTTATGTATTTTGAGCATCATATTCCTAATTGAGAGTCTTTCATGTTGTTTCTCTCGCGAATTAAAGTGAACTGGAAGATATGAGTTTTATCTTAGGTTTTGGTGTAGAGGGGAAGTTTAGGTTAAGTTCAATTTTAATGTTGGATGGAAAAATAATTTATGAATTTATCAAAATTTTATGAAAATATGTTTTAAAATATTATTTATTAACTAATAATCACTCAATACGGAAATTATAGATTACATGCATTAATAATTGTGTTGAGAATGGCTTAAAACTTCATTCTACTATTATTATTATTATTATTATTATTTTGATATTGCTTTGTCCATCATATTATTGTCTTTTATTATTGCTTTATTTCTTAACCTGTGCAAGTTTGAAGTACCACCATATTATTATCTTTTGTTATTTCTTTATTTCTTAACCTAATGTGAGTGCACATTCTAAATACTTTTTGTATATAGTTGCTTATGTTGTTGGCAAGTTGAGAATTTACAAGCCTTGAACTGATGTGTTTTAGATGTTAGTGGGAAAAATGGGGCATAATCACTCAACTACAACCAACAACTTAGGCTTTAGAGGAATTAATGACACAAACTAGAATAATTTTTCTTTGGTCTATTTTATCTCACCAACAATATCAAGAGTCACGCAAAATAACACAAAAGCCATTGTAATAGTTCGTCGCCCATCTTTCACAAACAAAACAAGAATTATAATAATAAATATATCATTAGTCAGTCACAAACATGGTTTCTTTCACAAACAAAACAAGAATTATAATAATAAATCTATCATTGATGAGTCACACACATGGTTTCTCAAAACCACAATGCTATGGAAATGTTTACTTAGTGTAAATGTCTTTCTTAAATGTGATGGTGGCTTTTCAAATATAACGTCAATGGCCTCAATACACATCTCTTAAGGCCTTTCCGTGACTAGCACACCAGTGTCAAAGAAACCCTGGAGTATGCATTCATACTATGTAAAATTAAATGGGGTGAAATGTTCGCATGTAAAATTGTGAAAATTTTGATTATTATTTTGAAATTCTATATTTAAAATTAAACCAGGTATTGTGTGCATGTAAAATTTTAATAAAAATGAATATTTGCTTGTAATTGTTTTATTTTTTTTTTTAAATGGGAGGGGCTAGTTCCCAGAAGAAGTGTAATTGACCCTCTTTTTCTTTTTACAAATTTACATATCAGTCAGCTGAAACAGCTAACATCCGTCAAATCGGTCACATCCATTAACATTTTAACCAATATACAAATACTGCACTATCCGCGCAGCTCCACAGGATTCGATCGCGGCTGGGGTGCGTGCAAACCGTCTGCCGAGACGGCTACATCATGCACTCATGTGCATTTGCTTGTCATTGTTATGGTGTATGTAATTAGATTTATTTAGTTATTTGTATTTTATAAATAAAAATTATGATTATTTCTATTATTAAAAGTTTTTTTTTCAAAATGATGTAGTTGATTTCAAATTTTAAAGTTTAATTATGAATTTATTTTTGGGAAAAAAAATTTCCAAAATCTTCCGGGGGAACCTGAAAATATCGAAACGCGGTTATTCGTTTTTAAAGGTTGGTGAAACGTCCGTACGTTCCGTAAGAATGGTTGAACGAAAAGCGCGAAGTGTGAGAGAATATTTAATAAATAAATGTGTAACTTTTTAGGTTAATAGCATTGCGAGAATGATAAATTCATTGACTAAAGAGAGACCAATTATTAAAGAGTCTGCTTTATTTATGGTTATCATTGTTTTGTCTCTTTGAGAGTAGGGCCAACGCTGTGCCTTCAGGGGAGATAGGGTGACCACCGACACAAGATAAAGCTTTACTCCGATTTCTTTAATTTAAATATTTTAATTCTAATTTATTAATAATTATGAT
>APFE031441513.1:128138-150630 GCA_000404065.3 Pinus taeda
CATTTTAATATACTTTGTTAATATTGAAATAAGTTTTATGGTTAAATATGTGGGGATGTTAAAAGTTTAAATTCAAAAACAAATAGCATAGGTATACTTTTACAATAAATCATCGTGCAGAGGGTCCTACGAATAATTCTCACCCTGGCAAAGCAAAGCAAATTATTTAAAAGCCTTTTTTTTCTAAATTAAATAAGATTTGTTTTTATATTATAATAAAGCTGAACTGTGGTGCCCAGAAGACCTGGCTTAATATAATATAAGTAAGGCTCACTTGTCCAAGGACTTCGATTATATTCATTGCCCAAATTCCATGCTGTCCCTTGGTATACAGTCTGAAGCGCTTGCCATACTGTTTATTATGCTCCGGAAAAACGAGCGCAAAACCAAGATCAAAAGAATGATTTGTGGACTTTTCGACTACTTATCGAGCTGGAAGTTTCTACTTCCTACCGCTGGGTTCTTGGTTTTCGCCATGACTGTCATACAGACATACTGTTCCTGGAAACAAATACCCAATACTCCACCTTCACCTCCTGCTTAGTTTGTAATCACTCATTTCAGCCTTTAAATTGACCACTCTATTTGACATGCTAGATTGGCCACTCCGTGTACTTTTCCTATTACCCACCATATATTATATATATATATATATTTCATGTATGTTTTGTAATGCCCGAGGTCAGGTCAAGGTTGAGCATCTTCATTTCCTTTACCTTTGTTGTAAGACAGGTATATAGCTATTTCCATTATTACAGGGAAGCTTTTAATTTGTCATAGATTTCTGTCTCACATATTATTGTGTGATGCGAAGGTTTATATACTTATTTTCATTATTGTATATTTTGTTTTAAATTCCTCGGTGCACAGCTTCATCCTTTATTTTATTATTCATGCTTTTTAATTCCCCTCTGAGCGTCGACACCTATATTGGAATCGCTCTTAATTTTGCTTATAAATCTCGAAAAAAAATATTGACCTTAGTGTTATAGAAATGGTAGAAAAAAGTAAAACAATTAGGAGAATATCAATTTGGATTTTTCATGGACTGAAATTATACTAATTCACAAGGAACTATAGTTTTTAGCCACATGTTTTTAATACAAGTTGAATATTTTGAAAGTTGAATATTTTGAAGGTTGTTGTAGTTTATATAATTTTAATAGACAAAATAATATTTTCTTGGTCAATTTCATCTAAAATTGGGTACATATTTTTAAAAAGGGTTAGTTTAATTTCCAAAAATTAAATGCCTCGAAGATTTTTCACTGTGTTGAATCATTTATGCATTCAAAAGTATATTTTCAACAACAAAAAAGTCACCATCTCATAACAAATTGTATTGTTTGATTCCTATCAAGAAAATCATTTCGTCTATTTGTTTTTTTTGTAAGCTTGGCAGGTCTATATCTTCATCATGTCCAATATGTCATCCAAATCAAAGAATTAAGCTAGCTTCATATCAAAGAGTGTCTTAACAGAGACCCCATAAACAATTTCATCTATTTGTTAACCTACACCATTAAAATTATTTACGTAACTAAAAATACAATTTAAACAATAAAACATATAATCTCACACATAATTATATCATCAATTTTTATAATAAAAAATCAAAATATAATCACTTAAGCTAAAACATTACAAAATCCATAAACCAAAATTAATTTAAATAGGTATATATCTTATTTTACCAAATTAAATAATAATCAAAATATAAATCAATTAGGCTGGAACGTTACAGAAATCATAAACCATACATATATATATATTATATATATATATCTTATTTTACCAAATTAAATAATTTCGCTGACACAGACCTTACCATATCTCAGCACATCCTTATTATATTTATATTTTTTTCAGTATCCATGTCATTGTTGCAACTTGCAGTGTATCATTTAAAAGGCGAACAAAGTTCGTTGAAGGTGGAAGTCGGTTTCTGCGACACCACGGTCCCGTTTGTGAAGGCGAGCGCTATTTCCACCTCTATAGAAACATAAATGCACCCTTAAGAGATTCTAAGGACAGTGTTGGGAAACGGGTTCTGACATCAGTTTTGGTTGTCAACTCGTGTGCATCATTTCTCAGGCTAACAAATTCCGATTATGCGTTCATCAACTATGGCTTATGTCAATGCCACATGATCCACCATACACATGATTATGTCGATACTGCATGATCCACTATCCGCATGATAGATCCAAGTAATTGCGTTGACAGTACACCATGCGTTTGGAGGTTATGGCATGGAGCATACATGAGGTTGTGCGTGGGCGAATAAAATTCAAATTTGAAACCATACGTCATGCGTTTGGAGGTTATGTCATGGAGCATACATGAGGTTGTGCGTGGGCGAATACATGAGGTTGTGCGTGGGCGAATAAAATTCAAATTTGAAACCATCGCATGCGTTTGGAGGTTATGTCATGGAGCATACATGAGGTTGTGCGTGGGCGAATAAAATTCAAATTTGAAATCGCTTTGAAAAACCAACATATATATCAGCGACCTACTGTAATCCGTTCTGTAATTTACAGTTTTAGTATCCAGTCCGAAATACTTTCACTTTTAGAGATTTTGAATTGCAATGGCGATCCCCTTGCTACTGCTGCTTCTGTCAGTTTTGGGGAATGGAGATGATTACATGCCAGAGCCAGCGCTGGATAGTAGAGAGCAATAAGCGGTCTACAAGGTTCTGGAAGCCATCAATTCTGATATCGACTGGAGAGGCTTGTTTCAGGGAATATTTTCGTGTGGAAGATTTCTTGAAAACAACTATCCTAGAGATGCAGAAAGATTTCAAGGAATTGGATGAGGAATCAATCTATAGGTTTAGCTATATGAAAAAAAATTTGATCATGTTTGCTAAGAAACTCCGTCTGTACAAGCTCTTGCCCACTTTGCTTTGTCTACATATTTTTCTAGTGCTTTTGAGCAAAATTTGTTGGCTGATTTCAGAGATGGTTTTCTCTAATCGCTACATGCGGAGGCTTCTGATGGATCGGGCTTGTCATGTTGAGTTTTTGATGGTCTATAATCTGCACAACAACGGTGAAGTCACAAGACCAGGAAATCCTGATGATTTCGTCAAATACTTGGACGTTATGATGCACATGCCCGAAGAGAATCCCGCAGGAGTGTGGATAGCCAATCGGAAATCCATCAAGGATATGAAGCCATAGCTGAAAAAAGGGGAAACGCTAGCAAAAATTGCAAAGCTCTGATTTCCTTGCTGGAAAAAACAGGGACATGGAAGTTTAGTTTTGCCAAGCCATTTACAGAGTCTGTTAGAAGAAAAGAAGGGAATTTCAACTTGGAGAAGAGCTCTTCTAAGATGATGGTGGTTTCCCTACTGACCATTGTCATCGAACTCTCTGCGTTTTATGAGGGCTCTAGTGGGTCCTTTGCTGGTCCTTCCACCGATATAGTGAATGACTGCATACAAGCATGCTGCAAAGCATGGAAAATCATAGACCTAGTGGAAAATTCTAATACTGAAGTCGTACTAGTGAACAAGCAAGCTGACAAACTATTTCGTGGTTTGAAAGAATCGCGCAAGTGGTTGGGCGTAGATCTCCCCATTAACAACTTCCAAGCTAGAATTGTCGAAGAGGCCAAAAGTGCCCTCCAGGGGCTTGCAAACAAAGGAAAGGAAACAACAAATACTGGTTATGAATCCAAGGATTTGAAGGCAGTAATCGCAGGTAATAGCTTGTCCATGCTCTGTAAAAGAATGAAAGGTAATTCGGTTAACGTATAAGAACTGTTGGCTGGAATACAAAGTTCATTGGCCGATGTGATTAAGAGTTGTATGTTTAAAATGGGAGAGATTATAGTGACTGAGAGCACGTCATGGGCAGAGGCTTTCATGGAAGAAAAATTA
Organism: Pinus taeda; assembly: GCA_000404065.3. Lineage (NCBI taxonomy): Eukaryota > Viridiplantae > Streptophyta > Pinopsida > Pinales > Pinaceae > Pinus > Pinus taeda. Next base: position 132,028 of record APFE031441513.1, read on the forward strand.
TGGGACGCCTTCTACGAAGCGAGAAGGGCCAAGGGAGTAACTCAACAGCTGCGAGTCCCGGGGATTAGATTTGGAAGGCAACTTGAAAAGCAACACTCATTTTAACCGGCACATGTTGAGAAACAAAATAATTCCCAAATTAGTTGTCTAGATTAAAGCATCGCTCTCAACTTCTTGTTGGAAATTAATTTTATGAAGTGAGCGGTTGACTTGAAATAAGTAGAGGGAATATTAGAAGTTTAAGTTTATTTTATATTTGGAAAAGTTAAATTTAGAAAGTGTTTGTAGGTTGAAAAATTAGTGATAAGTAAAAAATATATAAATATTTTATGATGAGTTTATTGTAATCAAGTCAAGTTTGTGTGATCAATAGAAGAACAACATTTTATATTGTTTTTTGTGGGTCGATTGTATCTTTCTTCCTCTACATTTTCATCACTTGTTACATCATCCTCAAAAGGTGTAATCTTATGTTGTTTTATGGATGGAAAACTACTATTGTCAACCAACAACTAAGCCCTCATTTCTTATGGTGTTTTATGGATGGAAAACTACTATTGTCAACCAAGAACTAAGCCCTCATTTCTTAATCCTATAATGTTTTTGGTTGATATCATGAGGAATAAAGCTAAGTTACCAAACTAGTTGTGTTTCCAAATGGTGAAGTTTTCAATTTTTTCTTTCTTTTTCTTTTTCCTTTTTCCCTGGATTTGGCTTGTGGGAATTTGAACTTTCGATCTCATTGTTTATATAATACTTCATATCATGGCAATCAATTACATGATAATCACTAATTGAGTTACTTTTGTGAGCTAATTCTTCAACTATTTTAATTTAAATTTCAAACATTAGTTTACATGATGTGTTGTATGAATGCTAAAAGAACATTATAACCAATTGTAGAGATTGTTATTTTAATATTTGTATTTTTTCTTTGTGCTTTGTACATTGAGACTGAAGTTTCTTTTACTATGTTAATGGGTCTTAAGTGGCTAGGCCTGGTTCTCCCCATTAACAACTTCCAAGCTAGAACTCTTGAAGCATCCAAACATGCCCTCTAGGGCCTCACAGACAAAAGAATGCAAACAAATGGTTATGAATCCAAGAATTGGAAAGCAATGAAAGCTAATTCGTTTAACGTGGAATAATTGTTGGAATACAAAGTTCATTGGATGATGTGATTAATTAGGAGTTCTATGCTTAAAATGTGAGAGATTATAGTGGTTGCATGCAGGTTGTGGGAAAAGGCATTCACGGAGGATAAATTATGGGATACCTTCTACGAAGCAGGAAGGGCCAAGGGAGTAACTAAATTGAATGAAAATAAAATGACATTCAATAGAATAAATGTCAAAGTAATATTACTACATTGTAGTCAATATTTTCCATCAAAAACATCCTCATGTGTGCGATATAGGCAAGTTGCGAAGCATGGAAAATTGTAGACCCAGTGGAAAATTCTAATCATCAAGTCATACGGTTTAATAACTTGACAAATTATTCCATGGTTTGAAAGAATCTTGCAAGTGAGTGGGCTTGGTTCTCCCCATTAATGACTTTCAAGCTAGCTAGCATTGTTGAAGTGACCAAAAGTTCCCTCTAGGGGATCACAAGCAAAGGACTATTGAAGTGACAAAGGTTCCCTCTAGGGGATCCCAATCAAAGGACCATTGAGGTGGCCAAAGTTCCCTCCAGGGAATCACAAACAAGGGAAACCAAACGACAAATATTGGTTACAAATCCAAGAATTGGAAGGTGGTAATCATAAGGAAAAACTTGTACATGCTCTGTGAAAGAATCAAAGGTCATTCACTTAACGTGGAAGAACTATTGGATGGAATACAAAGTTCATTGGCTGATGTGAAGGACTTCTATGTTTAGAATGAGAGATATTATAGTGATTGAGTGTAGGTTGAGGGCATAGGCATTCATGGAGGAGAAATTATGGGATACCTTGTATGAAGTGGGAAGTATCAAGGGAGCAAGTCAACAGTGAGTCCTAGGGATGAAATTTGGAAGCAAGATTGAAAATCTACATTTATTTTACCCCGCACATGTTTAGAAACAAAATAATTCCCAAAGTAGCCAACACTAGGGTCTAGTTTAAAGCATCGCTCCCAACTTGTTACATCATCCTCAACAAGTGTAATCATATGTTGTATATGGGACGGAAAACAAATTACTATTTTGGAATCAATAACAAAGACCTCCTTTTAAATTTCTTAATACTATAATATTTTTGGTTGATATAATGAGGAATGGGGTTAAGTTACCAAATTATTGTGTCTTCAATTTTTTTATTTTTTATTTAGTTTGAACCACGAGGATTTGAACTTTGAACCTTATCATTTATATAATATTTTATATCATGGCAATCATTAATTGAGTTGTCTCATGGGCTAACTCTTCCCCTTTTTTAATTTGAGTTTTAAACATTAGTTTACATGATGTGTTGTGTGAGTGCTAAAGAATATTATAACAAGATGTAAATATCATGATTTTAATATTTGTAAATTTTCATCCACTCACTATTAGTTCAGAGTTGTTGCAAATTCACAATCCCAAATGTTTGATTTGTACCAATTTTTAAAAATCTATATTGCAATATAGTTAAGGTATTAGGTTCCATTGTAGCCTATGATGTTGAATATGAACTTTCTACATATTGTTTTTCTAGTGAACCAATAATTTGTTGTAGCTCAAGCTTGCACAATCAAAAAATAATTTTTTTTGGGGGGGGCGGGGGGAGAGAATTTAAGGCAACAATAAAAATTAAAAGAATGGTGATTTTGATGATGTTATGGAATTGGTTTGAAAAATTACCTCCTTTAATGTGAATTACAGTGTTTATAATTTCCATAATTTTTTTTTTAAATACGAGTAAAAATTAAAAAGACTTTGATTACCTTTCATTCTTTCACAAAGCATGTACAAGCTATTTCCTGCAATTACTGTCTACAAATTCTTAGATTCATAGCCAGTATTTGTTGTTTCCTTTCCTTTGTTCACGAGCCCCTAGAAGGAAATTTTGGCCGCTTCGACAATTCTATCTTGGAAATGATTAATGGGGAGAGGCATGCCCAACCACTTGCACTAGTCCTTCAAATTATGGAATAATATGTCAGCTTACTTATTCACCTGTACAACTTAAAAATTAGAATTTTCCACTAGGTCTACAATTTTCGATGCTTCGTAGCATGCCCGTATGTAGTCGTTCATGGTATTAATGGAAGGACCCACTAGAGCCTTGATAGAATGCAGATAGGTGAGCAAGGTAAAAAATACCAACAATTGAAGAGTAAGAGCTTCAAGGATGAGAGAGGCCCCCAGAATCCAATGGTTTTTAATTTTCTTTGACATCCATGTGTTTAGTAGCAGTAGTATACCTGATGTTGTCGCTTTTTCTAGCACCTGTAGCACAAGTGCTTCAGGAGATATAGAAAGCTTCCTAGAGACAACCTCTGGGTTTCTTGTAGACCAGTGCCTAGGACATCTTAAATAGAGGAGTGCATTTGAGATTATCAATGGGGGTTTTCTGTTGCACTCCAATTTTCATGTAGTTGGAAAAAGAGGATAAAGGGGAGCTTGGTTCAATTGGCCTTCATTAAGGTAAACACAAGCCAATGCATGGGTTCAAATGCTCAGGGGGTAAATTGTGCCAATCTCAGAGAGGGTAAATTGTGCCAATATCAAAGAGGGTAAAATGTGCCAATCTCAGGGGGTAAATTGATGTATAAGGCAATCACAAAATCCTAAGCAACAACGTCTTGACAGAAATATGGAAGAGGGAGGAGATGCAAGAGTGGAATGAGTGGAGTGCTAGTTAGGGTTTCAGGCCATATACTCATGGGCACATTTGTATCCAAATGCTCAAGCAAACATGTGCATGTTATAGGTACTTAAGTAAATATGTAGCTAACATAGGTACTGTTTCTACTTGGTGACAAATATATAATCATGAACAAGGGAGAAACTGACAACTTCATCCCACTATTTTAGAGACAGAAAAACATATATAGAATGAGATTACAGAGGAGAAAACATACTGCACACATTTCCATGATTGGAATCCCTAGAGAGTTTTATTAATATTCAAAAAGAGTCCCATTCACCAATCCATTTACATTCAACAATACATCCTACGAGTCCCTTATGAAAAAGCATTAGAACCAAAATGGAACCATAAAATTTGGACCACTCATGGTGCAGAATTCTGGAACCTCTATTAAGTGTTTCTCCCCCTTATTTATATAGACAAAGCGGGCTTTGAATCAACATTTACAAAATATCTCAGCCCAGGGCTAGTTGTTAGATTGACTAGCTGTCTAGGCGTGCAATAACTCTGCTTCCCAAAATGATTTCCAAGGATTTGATTCCATTCTTGAAAACAAACAGAAATTACAGAGTAAAAGAAATTACAGAAAAATAGAAAAGAGGGAACTCAATGATGATGGAAGAAAATATCGTCCTGTGGTTCCTTTGAAGGTCCTTAATTAGGCCATGTATCTACCACAATGTATCCCTCCTACTGCTTGGCCAGTTTCTGTCGCTTTCATCTTAACTACCTGAATCACTTGTTCTCTAGAGAAAGGAGTGGTTCAACTTTGATTTTCATGTTACTGACTAGAAGTGGAGAATGTCTTGTTTGTACTTCATTGTGTATCTAAATGGAGACCCATGCTAAGCCATTAATATTCCTGAGTCCCCATACCTTCAATTACTCTCCAAAGATGTTCAACGAAACAATGGAATTCATTTCTGAGGGCATTGTTGTCCTGGGTTTCTTGTTGCAGAGGTTTCCACAGGGTTATCCCATATCACTCTCCAACTACTCTTTGCCTTCATTTAATACCTCGGCTACCGACCCATATGCTAAAGAATACCCTCACCATCCCACTGAGTGGAAGCGAAATAGACATTTTAATGTTTATTGATTTGGGTCATTGATCCCGGCTGATTCAATCTGGGTCGTGGATCTAGGCTTGTTGGTATCACAATCACAACACAGGAGAGGGTCTTTTTACCATATTTCATAGTGCTTATCGATTGTCCGGACGCGAAAATTCAATAAAGCATGACACACATAAAATATCGCATCCAGAACCAAGACTCATATATTTCCATCGGAAAGCAAAAAGGGGATTTAAAACTAATTTTATGGTGATTTCCCAATATGTCAGATCTGAAATTTCTCAAAACCATAATACATAACCATTCGAGTCCATCATAATCAAGTCAGAAGGGAGTTCATTGGAGGAGGGAGTTAAGTTTTGTGCGATTACTGATTGCGATATCACAATCAACAGGGGAAGGATTTATCACGATCGACGGAGAGGACCCTATCATAATCGGTGGGAAGGTGGAAATATTGCAATTGGAGATGAGGACCTTATCGCAATCGACACGTGGAGGAGGGACTTAGATATGACAATCAATGGGGAATTTTTGATATTTCGATATCGATGGAGAATTTGTGATATCACAATCATCGGGGGAAGAACTTTATTGCAGGACACGAGAAACTTTGCGATATCGCAATCGCAAAAGGAAAAGGGAGATGAGCGGATATGTGTTGCAAAGGAAAATGGACCGATGGCGATAAAGTGTTGCAGGTCCCAACCTTTTAAAAGGCCTTCTGTATGTTCTATGAATGTTTTTAAGTTATGTCAAAGGGGAATGAGGAAACACGACTAGAATTGGAAATATAAAGGGATAAAATGGGGTTTGTGAAAGAAATGGTATTAAGAGAATATAGAGATTTCTCCAAAACAATTTAAACTGGATTTGTTCTTCCTCCTTTCAATGGTGACAAAACCCTCATCTTTCACAAGCCATGTCTTCTGATTTCGGGGTCCCTTTGATGATCCATATTTATACAGGAACACAATAAAGTACAGAAATAACCATAAATACAGAGATGCAGCAGAAATAATACTTCATTTCATTACTGTAGAATACTGAAATATGCTTACAAACATAAATGGAAATGAACCAGCTAGGGCGATGGTAGCTTATCTCTGAGAAGAGATGTGGTGGCTACATGCCTCTAAACTATGTTACAATGAGGCTTGAAGGGCTATTTATTGTTGAGAAATAATGTCAAACCCTAAACATCCAAAAACCTAACCCTAGGAGATGAAACTCCAAACTATGGGCCCCGTTTCAGGTAAATTGGTACATCAAATTCCTGGGGTCATAACTTTGTCATACTATCCCTGTTTGACACGCACAATAGCTCGTTAGAAAGATATATCCAAGGACTGCAACTTTGGGAAGAGAAACTTTGGTTTATGGACCCATGTTGCTCCCAGATTTCACAAAAAACGTTGTTTAGGGCCTCAAAATAGCTTTGGAAGTTCAGGACCTGAAAAATTGCTAAAAATAGTGAATTGTGCTACAATTAAGGAAACTAAAAAACTGAAAGAGACATTTGTGGGGGTCCAAGTGGGATAGGAGGGTGGCCACCAACATCCTCCTGGATCATTTGAGGAGTTCCATATACCGTTGGAAAGATTATTGCGAGCCCTATCCAATGGAGAGGGTCCGATTTAGCTTCCCGAGCTTCTGTGCGTTGGAAGATGGCTACAACATTTTATACTCTTTTGCACTTTGGGTAGCTTGAAATTACTTTTTGCAATGAGTGACAACGCCTATTATGCCAAACGAAAAGCTCAATAGGCTGACAATATTGGATATGATTGAGAGGTAAGTGTAGAAATATACCTCATAATTTCACTAATCATTTAATGATTCACCTCTGGTTAATGTAAATCTCAAAGTAGGGTGTAACATAACTACTTATATGTGGCAAAGATATTTAGCAATTCAAGGAGGATAATTCTTTGTATCTTTTCCTCACGGGAGGATGTTTTGTATGGTAAATATTAAGTATCGTGTATGCCACTTTATTTTCAGACAATCACATATAGGAGGATATTTTTTTATAGCAAATATAAGTACCATATAGTAATCTTACTTTGACATTTTATCTATTAAATGTTACTTCTTTTCAATCGAAATGATAAAATGTAAAGATAATGAACTAATGATAGACTTACTATAAAATTATTAATATTTACCTATTTCTTACTACCTTCCAAACCTCATTTCCTCACCTTATTAAAAGTTCCCTTGATGTGTTCCACACCTTTTTAAGAGTTCCTTTGATGTGATTTTTCCTTTGTTGAGTTTTTTCGAATTCTCAATACCATGTGTACATGATACACTGTTTGTCAACCACCACCTAAAATTTCTTTTATCGCCTTTGCAACAATTTCTATGATGTTTAACTAATTTTTTTATTGTGTTTGATTTCTAGATACCCAAAAAGTCATAGGAAATAAATTTCAATTAAATTTGTGTGATAACAATATTACAATTTGTTACCCCAAATGGGGTATCTAACATGACCTTCCCACACAATGTTGCCATCAATCAGTCACCAGTGAGTGTTCCTCCTTAAGATGCTTGAGAAAGTGATGTGGGAATTGTGTGATTCCATAACATGCAGATGCTTTGGTACATAAATGGGAAATTTCAAATCATTATGGACTTAACTATTGCTTCCATCCACCTTGGAGCATGATTTTGAATTTTCTTTTAAACTCATTTAGTCACTATTGCTATGGCCATGAAAGGAATAATTCATGGATATAAAAATTTTGGTCTCTCACCTTCTTGATAAAGTGCCTCACCCCTCTCTATAATTTGGTTTTTATGGTCAGCTTCAATTTTTATAACAGTGTATGTACTCTTAATCTAAGATTTGTTAGTGGCCTAGAGTTAGAGATTCTCTACCCTAGGGTGTTATATCTCCTTCCCTAGTGTTGTAGCTGTTGCAACAACCCCTCCAAACTTTCTGACCCTTTGAAATTTTGGTGCCCCTTTACAATCCCTGTAGTTGTCGCTTGTTCTCGAGACCTTTTCAGGAACCTTGAACCTTGTTCATCCTGCGAATCAAAATAAACCTTGTAAGCTAAAAAATCACGACCCTCTGACCTAACAAAATTAATTATCAAGTCAAGTCACTAGGTCACAATGAAAAGTTTGTGACTTTTCTTCCCTCATGTGACCTTGCGACTGTGCGACCTCTCTAGGTTGCAAGGTTGCATGGTCGCAAGTTTCATATCCATGCATTGTGTGACCGATGTGAGTTCACGACCCTTATGGTCACAAGGTCACAAGGTTGAAAAGGTTTGGAGACCAAACAAGCGTGACCTATGAAACCCCACGACTTTGTGAACCCTTGAGGTTGCGAGGTCTCAAGGGTTGCAAACACATGAAATCATACTTGTGCGACCCCTGCAACCCCCACATATGAAACCAAACTTATAAATATTTGGCCTCACCAGTCATTTGGGCAATTCATCTTGGTCACACGAAAGACAAAGACGCTCGATGACTTGGAGGAGGTGCGCAACCATGTCAGGTAGGTGACTCTTCCCCTCCCCTGCTAATCATTTCCTTTTGTCATTTGTCTCCCTCTTCCACCCCGACCCTACTCATTCCAGACTAGGGGTTTTTTGTCCAATTTTGGGTTCATTTTAAACCAGAAACCCTTAGCTCCTAATTAATTTGTTCCTTACTAACCCCTATGAGCATTTTCTTTAGCCATCCTCATGCCAAATTGGCCTGTCTTCCTCGAGGTCTAAGCCATCTGATCTCGAGAGGCCCCAAGAACCCACCTTGAGCCTCATTTCACTCATTGAATTTCCCTTGTGACCTCACGACCCCTACGACCAATCCACATTTGTGACCTTGTGAACCATTCCCATTCACGACCCTGTGACCTTTGCGACCCGCGACCTGTGCGACCTAGCTGTGGTTACTGGCCTACCACTCACCAAATCGCACGCTCATCTGCCTGACCTCTACGACCCCCTTATCCCTGCAACCTTGCGACCTACCAAGGGAAACCTCTTCCCGGGATCTGGAAACTATAATTTATACTTGATACTAGGATTTATTATTCACGTTGTCTCTCTCATTATGGAATTGTTCCCCTTCATCCATGCATAATCTTCCATTCACATCCATGGATGGGGTTTGTTGAAAAAAGTAGAGATTTTCCATACAAATTTATACATATAATAAATTAAAATGAACAAATATGGCATTAAAGTTTATAAAAAAAAACATACACAAATAGAATTCGTAATATCTCTACCTTGTCGATAATGTAATTATGAACTATCTTGTTATAGAGCTTACGAAAATACATTAACACTACTATACAAAAAGTTCTAAAAAGATTAAAAAAAAAACTCACATTGTATTTTTCCCAATGCCACCCAAGAAAAGCACTAAATTTCTTGAACCATAGGCTCCTTAGATGACACATTAAAAAAAAAAAGAGAAATTGTTATATAGCATCTTGGAAAAGAAGCAATATGAAAAAAACAATACTTTTGACCAATTTTTAGACAAATTACATTTAACCAAAACTAATTACATCATAGTAATACAAAATAAATTAATAGCTAAATCTATGGAGTCTTGTATTCTTGTATTATATAGTATTAAAACAATGGTATAAATATTACATTTGTGTAACATTATGGTATTACAACTAATTTTATTTTATAACATAACAAAAGTTTTATACAATTTACAAAATAAATAAAGTTTATTTGAAATAAATTGAATTAAATAATTGTATATTAAAATAATTTTTTAGCACCACTCGCTTATATAATGTGTATCAAAGTTGTGATATTAGTGCCACTTATATCTTCAGTAGTGTTAAGTGGTATTAACACAACACTTTCCAATAACATCATTTTTCTACATTTAACTTGTTTTTATTACATAAAATAAAGTTGAGACATTATAATTATAATTATTATTATTAAAAAATATGATAAGAAATTGTGACCATAGCAATCTAGGACAATTATTATTTTTTCGTTAAAAAAAAATAAAATTGATAGTTTTTCAAAGTGTTTAAAAGCATTACTTTATGTTTAGCTACCTTATTGATATCAAAATAAATGTACAATGTGTTTGTGAAAGTTTTTGTTACTCCTCCTCTCTCCTACCAAATATAAACAAAGGGGTTTAACTTGGTTGTCCATTCTACCAATATTAGTTATCTCTCTAATCATCATATTCCTCATCTAATGAAATGGTTTTGAGGGATTAACTACAGTAAGATTCCTGAGACAAAATATGGTAGAATAGAAAGAAAATATTAAACTCTTTAACACCCAACCTTTTTATCTTATTTTATTTTATTGTAATTGTAATTATGATAAGCGTTTAATAAACCGCTCAAGTGTATAAGCCAAATAACCATACAATGGGCTATAATGCAATGACATTAAAATTTATTTGACTATGGAAACCCACTACGCCAATCCAACAATGGACAAATGATATAACATTAACCACTAATAATTTCACCAGATTATATGAATAGTCGAATGGCTAGGTTTTATGATGTGTTCAGTGCGCTTACTCCAAATAAGGATCAACCTTTGTTAGACAATGTGGCAAATCTGATAAATAAGGGCACCATCATCTTACCTCCCACAACAGATGGAGAACCTTTGGCTAAATGGCCTCTCGGACCTCGCTCCCGGTGCTTCACGACTACACAAATCAATTGATGGCCTTTTAGCCTCTATAACCCAAATTTATGTATGGAACGACCCTTTATTCATGTGTTGTGTCTACGAATGACCCTTTATTCATACGTTGTTTCTATTTGGCCCTCACAACAGAGAAACATGCTTTAGTGGGTTAATGCCCACTAATAAATCATGATGGCCCCACCCTCCAATGACCAGAGTGGTCAAAATCTCAGTAAATGGCGACCTTCTGCAACATAATCCACTCCTTAACGATGGGCTCGTGGCCTTCCAAGCATGTATGGAAAACGCTCCCTAATACTAGTGCAATATATGTATGGCTCTACATCCCTCAACATATTAGATCGTAGACCCAACCCTTATGCAATTCATTAACATGATAATTCGCAGATGCAATCTTTTTGCAGTGACAACGAACATGCCAAAATTATCTGCGATTAACCTTGCCACCTTTTATCGATGCTTTTAATCAATGGCCCAATAATAATAATGTATTTGTTTCTTAAATAAAAATAAAGGAATTAATCTCTGTAAAAGATCTAGATAAGATCTTCTCGTCCTTTACAACTTACATGGACAAATCTCATAACCCTTCGATGAAATCAAAAATATGGGAGAAATCGAACCAGCTAAGGTGGTATCTCATACCACTCAAGTTGGGTTTCCAACTAGGGTGAGATAGCATCCCACCGAAGCTAGCCTGAGGATCTCACCTAAAATCCTCACTTGTAGAAAACTCGTCTAGATTCCACATCAAATGTCAAGAGAGAAAATCCAAATTACATACCTTCCCTTCGTCCTTCGTCCTTCCTTGTTATAGATTTCGATTGGGTTGTTTCCAAATTTCTACAATTGACCATAATACGATCGACTAATACCATTGACAAATACCATCAAAAAATACGTTATGAAAATACCACTTCTTACCTAATTATTTATTAAAATCCATTAGTTTTTCATCTTTGATTATAAATCAAGGGTCCCCTTTTTCCATTTTTCCAAAACTCTCCCTATCACTAGCTTCAGGGAACAAAGGGCTAGTAAGGGTGACATAGTCCGATAATCAGTTGGTTGGGGATATTATATTCCTCGTCACCCAAAATTTCTTTCCCTCAAGTAATTTAAGTGTTGGATGCTACAATATATGCTTTCCATTCTACTTCAAAGTTGGTTGTCAGTAAGGCTGCAGATAGATATATACTATATATCCCACTTTGAAACTCCTGCCCACTTTTTTAAGTTGTTCAAATGCCTCTTGTGCTTCCTTTTACCATACAAAGGCTCCCTTCTTAGTGGGGTTGGTAAGCGGGACTGTCAGCTCTGAATGCCCTTTGACAAACCTTCTATAATGTGTGTAGATACCCAAGGAGCCCCACAACTTTATTACATTCTTAGGAGTGGGCCAATTAAGGATGGCCTCAATCTTCTCCTAATGCACTTTGACCCCCTAGCCTTTGATCATGTGCCCTAGATACAACATCTATGTCAATAAATGCTCACATTTGGAGCTTTTAGCATAGAAATACTACTCTAAATGTTATAGGTACTTCCAACTATAGATCATGATGAGAGCTTGGACCTCTTCCTCTAGCTCAAATCCCCTATCCGGTGGCATATCTCTGAAAAACTTTTGGTGTGTCTATAATAATGTCATGTTGTCAAGATGTTGTTATATTGTCTTCCCCTACATAACTCAATATTCTATTGTCCATAGGATATCCCCATGTTAATGATCTACCTCCATTCTGTTGGATGTCATGATCTTGGGCAAGTACTAATGGATCCCTCTTTGCATCACCTTCTTACCATATGGCCCTGTAAATCCATATTCAATCTCCTAATAGTTAGTTATATGTGTCCCAATTGAATATAGCCATTGGACCCCTAATACCACATGGGAATCTAGGCAATCTACTATAAAGAAGTTATCGGTAACTATGTAATTTCCCATTGTTAGATTCATGTTGGGAACTATTTTGGTGCACAACATGTGGTTTTGTTCCTTCTTTCCAGGAATCAAGGCTATAAATCCTCCATCAATTGTCAACCCCCTTCTGGATTCAAACTCTGCATCAATGAAATCGTTGGAGGCCGCACCATCACTTAACAAATTCACCTTTTTCCCATGTATGATACCCTTCATCCAAAGAGTGTGATACCTCTTAACTCCTGTAAGTGAGGAAATAACTCCTTCATGGGTCTCCTTTGGTAACTGCTCTACCCCCATTCCTTTTGATTCTCCCTAATCCTCCTCCGGTACTTCTCCCTCATCCTCGCTATTAGAAAACACTTCAATATAGTGGGCTTTCCCTTTGAGACATCGATGCCTTGGCACCCAAGGTTCCTAAGAGGAGAAGCATAGTCTCCTCCTTCTGATGTCTCGCCTGGTCTCATCATCCATCTAGTTCTTCCCTAACCATTCCTTTTGCGACTATCTAATATCTTCATCCTTCTGAGAAAAGGTTGGTTTGGGAGTGGACTTCGTCTTTGGTACTGCATCCTACATATCCTTTGCCCTACTAATTTCACCTTGTAAAGTTTTGGGCTTATAGACTCTTACCCATCCATGCAAGGGTTCTGATAGACCTTCTATGAATAACATAATTGTCTGGCCCATTAAAATATCAATGACCATTACAACAAATCTCTAAAAATTAGTAATATAGGCTTTGACACTTCCTTTTTGTTAAAGCTGAGTTGAATCCCTAAAGTCCAACTCAAGGTCCTTCATATCGAATCTCTCTATCCTCTTGTTGACGGTGTTGGACCCACCAACATTCAAGGGGATTTCCTCGGTAAGAAGTCCCAACTAGGCCTCAGATCGTTTGCAATAGGCGTCCCAACAGTGGGTGGTAATGTAGTGCCTTGACCATGGTAGTGTGCAGAGATAAGTATGATGATTTCCGTCGGAAGCAAGTGTGTGACCTTGCAGCGAGTCAAGTGAGATGCATGGGGGTTCTAACACACGAAGGTGAAAAGGAAGTGTTCCCCTTAGAAGCTTATAATAGTATGCAACCTGAAAGGAACACATGAGCAGAATGACATCACAAACTGAAATGCAGGATAGTCCACAAAATAAAGTGACAGGTTAATCCAATAACATGCATTTCAATAAGATTCATACAATTGCATACAATGTAGTCCATAAGAAAAATCGTAAGTTAAACAACATACATTGTTAAAGAAACCAAAATAGTCCAACTACATTAAAAACATATGCATTAAAGTGTGTTGGATCAATTATTATTCTTATAAGTGAAAGTTCCGTCCATACATACACCATTGACAGCTACTAGCCCTAATAGTGGAAGATTACAATCAAGAACGTCTGCTCCTCCAAAGAAGTATACTCGCTCTATGTTGTGGAGAATCCAAGGCTTGTCACAATACTCCCAAGCCTTCTCTAAGCCTAATCTTAGAGAAACGTTTGACTCCCAAAAGCCAATTCTATGAGTTATGAGGTTCTATTTATAACAAAGGGTGGGGTGACCCTTGACATTCCCCTTGTGACTCTTTGACTACCCTCATGACTCTTCAACTTCTTTACAAATAACTCATTACATTACATAGTGATTGTTCACATTCCATTAATGACACTTGGAATTTCACTTACAAGATATTTACATATAATATGCATTTTCCACACGTACCCATGTGAGACAAAATAGTCTAGAGAAAACCTAACAAGACAAAACACTATGACTCAAAAGTTTGGGGAAAGACCAACTCGGCAACATCCACTTGATGACTTTCGGTGACATATTGATACCAAGCTTGGTAATGTGTTATGGTGTCCCCATACTACTTGATAATGTCTTTTTGATAACAGACTCTTACCTTCATAGCTTCTTGGTATATGGTCTTGCAAACCTTATCTGAATCATCCTAAAGCATGCACAACATTGTCTTAACTACAACAAGACCACAAATGTACTTCTACATGTTTTTTGCGCTCAGCTCCAAGTCATCGTTGGTGGCCTCTCACTTTAGCTGCTCCATGTACCTGTCGATCTCTAGCCATACTTGGTTCTTCTCCTTAGCTTCAGTGAGGGAACCGATTGACGGGATCTTGTGTGTTCTCACCATGACATCCAAACTCTTATACAACCGTGCATATGAGGCTTGTATGCTATTGACAAACGGGGTGAGCTGCTCATAGTTTTGGATCAACATCCAGATCCTTGCTTTGTCTAGCTTTGCCTGCAACATCATCATATTTGACAAGTGAAGTGCGGCTATGTTGTACCTCATTGTCCATTCTCGCACATGGGTGATGGCAGCATATGTCCCTGAGAGTCTGGACAATATTTTTGCGTTGTTGTGGAAACCATATAGATGGACAAGTGCCTTATGCACAGTGATGAATCCATCATAAATTTTCCACATGGTGGCCTCAAGAGTTGATACTTTAGCAAGTATCGCTTTCCTCATCTCTTCCATTGTGAATCCTATAGATTGTTCCGCCTTTTGCCTGGTCGCTTGCAAGTCCTTTGCCATCAATTCATTCTCTACTCATAGGAACTTGACATTTGAGCTTGTGGCTCCTGCATAAGCCATAGCGGCATCAACCATGGCGACTGGATTCTTTCTCATATATGATACTATCACCCTTTCCTTCATAAATGGGGGTGACGCTTGATCATCCATGAAATGATTTCTCTGAGGCCTCTACAATCTTCTGTTGCAACTCGTCAAATGATAGATTATACACATCCATCATCGGATCATCATCAAGGAGAACAACCTCTCCTTGCTTGCTCGGGACTGGTTCTAATGCCAAAGCTCCAAGATCGAATGTCAAAATGAGCATTGGCGGCATCCATTAAACAAATTTGGTAAATTTAGGGTTTATGATGTGAAGGCCAAAAATCTAGGAAAAAGCAACACTTGGCGGCAATTTCCAAAATAACTCAAGTGCCACCTTTGACTACTAAAAATAGATCCCTATTTTTAGGGATGTTTTTTTTCCTTTTGATTTTTCGTTTTTAAAGGAAAATCTACCATTTATTTCCCAGAGATATTGCGCATTTCTGGGAAGAACTAGGCAACTCATAACTTATGCATCAGGAAACTGCTAAGGTAAATATTTTGCATAATTTCTAGGTTGAGTGGCCTTGGTTTCCTCTCATGCTCTGTGCAGTTTCATAGCTAGAGGAAGGTTGTTAGCTAGCTTTGCACAATTCTGGAGCTGGAGGCTCACTGTTGGCTTGGACTACACAATTCCCAAGAGCAAGGTTGGTTCCCCTCAAGGATTGCATAGTTCACTAAGGCAAGCCTAGAACTGGGTTGAAACTAAGTCAAGAGATCGGTTTGTGGGTTAGACAATAAACCAAGTAATAAAACACAAGCCAAAATGTAAAATATAAAACTCAATCAAAGCACACGTACCTGGGTCAGTGTGAGATAAGCTGATGTGATTTAGGACGGAGGATCCAAAATGAAGTATAGGAAAAAATTTGGAGGGTGGTTGTAGCCGCTACAACATTGGCAACGCACTGGTAGAACTCTAACTCTCTGTATGTACCTTGTCTCGTGTAAAGAAAGTCTAACTCTACCAGAAGTATTGTTTGATTGTTTGATCATCATGGATTCTTCACTAGCTTGAGTTGAAGATGTAGTCCCTACATTTCTCTTTATCGGTAACACGTAAACCAAGCCAATTCAACTGAGTTATTTCGATTGGGGATGAGGGGTATATTGATGCACAAGTAATACAGATTGTCATAGTTTTAGTTTCATCTCTAATGTTTCTCCATTGCCAGCAGGCCTGGACAGTAGTCACTTCAGGAACACAAGAATTTCTCTGCTGCCAGTGAGCCTGGACAGTACCCCCGCATAATTACATGCTTCATCTCTCTGCAGAGGAATCCTTTCTCTTCTTTAGCCTTTATTTTATTTTTCATTTCATTTTATTTTCTTCAACGAGTTGTGCATAGGCACTTATTTATTTCATTAGGCAGAAGAGGGATCTTGACTTATTGAGAGCGGAAGAGGTTGTCCCTTTACAGAAGAATGTTTATATATACCTCTGACATACTTGTTAAGGTTTTCCCCCTTCACCTTACTCTACTCAATCAACTTGAGGGGTTTCCACGACTTGAGGGGTTTCCACGTCATCAGAAGATGGAACATCAAATACCAGTGGGTTAGAAAGATCAATAGTGGGTGAATCAGAATCATGATCAAATGAATGAGTGAAAAGATTGTGATAGCCATGAGAAAAAAAATTGAGAGAGACATCGGCATCCTCATGATCTGACGAATCATAAAGAGGGATTGATGAGAAATAAAAAAATTCACTCTCTGAATTTCCAGAAATGAAAGATGAGAGATCAAGTGGATTCAGGAAACAAGATTTGTCCTCTCCACAATCAAATGACAGATTGAAATCATGTGCATTCTATGAATGGTCGGAAGTGGAAACATCCAGGGATAAATTTTCACAGGAAAAATCAGAAATGGTAGAATTGTAGAAGATGTCAGTATAAATCAGACGAGGTGTAGATAGAAGGAGGTCATGTTTCATCGCAACTTCTTGTTTAGATTCCCACACATACTCATAAAAAATGATAGCACGGGTTGGTCATTCAAAACCAACTCCATCCATAACTTGATCCTCGTGAACATCACATATGGAATCCGGAACGGATGAACAAAAAACACCAAAATCCAGAGGATCAAAGGAACTAGTGGAAGGAGGTCAAGGGGAAGAGACCATGTGACAACCATCAAGCTTGCAGTCCAAATCTACGCAAAAATCTAGAACATGTGGGGTGGGAGGAGAAGGTGACAGTTCAACAGGTAGGTTCACAAATCTCCCACCTCATCCTGCGGAGCTAGAGCTATTTGATGAGAAGGGGACGAAGGGTCACTTGGGATAGCGACCTTGTCCATCTCAAATTTAAAAGCTCTAACACCAAGGTATGCTAGGAAGGGTTCGAAAGATTTTAACTCATGTGGACTTTGCAATATGTGAACAAGATACTAAAATATTTTAGTCAGAATGTAATAGATCTGACCTGCAAATATATGAAAATAGAAATATGCCCAGAAATAACAAGATCTGAATATAAAAATGCTTCTCTTTATTAATCAAAACCCTTGAGGTAGGGTAACACCATACAATCGCTCCTTAAGGAAGAAGAATACTCCTCAAGCCATATTCTTGTCAATACATTAATCCTTGACATCGCTCAATGGGGAGTCTCTAGCCTCTGTATAGGCTTCATACATACACTACCCTAAGTCATTACCATAGTTCTCTCAATACCATATATCAAATACAATGGGCTTATCACATTATTCCTAACTACTAGTGGTCCCTTACATGATGTGAGTTAACCATTTTAT
Source organism: Pinus taeda (assembly GCA_000404065.3). Taxonomy (NCBI): domain Eukaryota; kingdom Viridiplantae; phylum Streptophyta; class Pinopsida; order Pinales; family Pinaceae; genus Pinus; species Pinus taeda. The sequence goes on from APFE031441513.1 coordinate 149,967, forward strand.
TTATTAACTATGACCCACTTATTTATTATCCTTACATCTCATTAATACCCTAGGTACCTCCCTTTATGAAACGTCCGTCCCTTTGGAAAAATGGTTGAACGAAAAGCGTGAAATGTGAGAGAATATTTAATAAATAAATGTGGAACTTTTTACATTCATAGCATTGCGAGAATGATAAATTCATTGATTAAAGAGAGACCAATTATTAAAGAGTCTGCTTTATTTATGGTTATCATTGTTTTGTTTCTTTGAGAGTAGGGTCAATGCTATGCCGTAAGCGGAGATATCGTGACCACTGACACACGATAAAGCTTTACTCCCCTCTTCTTTAATTTAAATATTTTAATTCTAATTTATCAATCATTATGATTCTTTTTTAAATAAGAAAATTTATTAATACAAAGTATTTTGTAAGAGTAAATAAACCAGTTTGACTATGCTATATTTTTAAATTTTTTTGGGATTTTAATACAGAAAATATAATTGTGATTTTTTATTATTCTTTAGTTTGACTATGGTATGTTATTTATTTTTTTGGTATTTTAACCAAAAAAATTATAATTGTGATTTTTTTATTATTTTTTACAAAACACACCAGTTTGACAGCGTTATGTTTTTTAATTTTTATGGGATTTTAATTAAAAAAGTATTTTTGTAATTTTTT